>BOLG01001664.1:4340000-4462500 GCA_016861445.1 Oryzias woworae
GAGCTGGAAGGATGAAATGTGTGGAGAAAAGAGGGCCTCCTCCTCCCCTGCAGCTCCAACCAGGCCTCATCTGTTGAATGGCCCTCCCTCCCTCCCTCACCCTCACCTCCAGCTCACCACCCTTTGCTTCACCTTGGCCTTGGTGCAATGACGCTCCCTTCAATTATGTCCGCCGATTGATCGCTGCTGATTGCAGTTGCTGTGAATTATTTAGACTTTGCTGAAACTAAACGGGAAGCGGGTCAAAGGAGCGCGTTGTTGCAGGTCAAATAAATTTAGCCTTGTGAAGCCCCGGCTCTGGCAGCTGTGGGCCTTGATGTGCAGCTGTGGCAGCAAGCTTCTAGTGCAGCGACTCGTTCAGCATCATGTCCCCACTGGCACCGGTGTCATTTTAGCGTGATTTCACAGTGTAGTCTGTGGCAGAGTATATTCAGGAAATATCGGTAGACGTTAGTCCTCTGTGTGGTCCGATTTCTTTCACTCTCTGGACTCTCAAGAGAGCTCTGAAGACTGAGGTATCACCTCAGTCTGGCCACGATGAAAGAAAACCAGCTGCTGCCATGACTTACGATTATGCTGTAAAAAGTGCCAGCACCTCCTCATTTTTCCGCATTTATTCATCAGACAAGAACAAGATGTATATTTTTTCTCCCTTCACACAGAATGCAACCCACGCATCAGCGGAGCCCAGTTTCAATGTTAGGTCAATGTACAGGCACGATCAGAGATCCTGTGGTGCGATTTGGGCGCTGAGATTTTAAATATCGAAACTGTAGTAAAGAATTTGTGTCATGTCAAACAAACAGGGAATCAGCTTTGACACATGACGTGTTGTTGATGTGATCAGTAGGTGGAGTCCAAAACCAACATGGAGGAGAATCTGACCTTTCTCCTCCTGAACTTTATCATCTTTTCCTTGTTTGCATCGCAACAATAAAAAAAAAGTTGAATTATTATTTTTGCATTTTCAGACTGATGTGGGACAGTAAGTTGTCAAACTGGGTCACAGAGAGACGGAAGTACCGCTGAAAGCGGGCGTCATTCAGACGTGGCTCCTGTAGTAGATGGTGAAGCTCACCGTACTGGAAGAGTCTCTACATGGAGAAGTGATTCCTGATGCCTTTTTAGAGCTCTTCAGAGTAGATAAACCTGATCTCAACATCATATGTGTCTTCCACGCATTTTAAATGAGACATACATACAATGTTTTGATGTTGCGATGAGGCTAGAAACTATTGACTGTATCTCCCCCCACATGGGCCTGGAGCGTTGAGTTTTGAACAAATTTTTGTGTTCAGCAGCGAATTTGACGGACGTCCAAAGAGCAGCATTCGATGCCTCTTTGACACAGTGTGAACTCAGCATAGAACACGGACCTTCCATCTATTCCTCCCTCTGCTTCTCTTCTTCTCTTTGCTCCATAGAAAATCTGGTTTCACCAAATAAGGACCAAAGGCACCTGTGTGAAAGCAACATTAGAAAAGTCTGTGCCCCCCGTCTCAGCTTCTTCAGCAGAGCTGCTGAGTCGAGGTTCCTCTGCTTGGAGAGGAATGGTCAGCAAGGATACTGCGGTCAGAAACCATCAAGGCTCTTCTTTCCCACTCAGCAGGTGTGGAAGAGCGTGTGCTGCGGGACTGATTCTCGGTGGGCTTTGGTCGACTTTAGCTGCTCGTTGTTTGTCTCGCGCGTGAAGCATGAGAGTGTGGAAGCATCCGTGAAAGCAGGCTGCTTTTGACAGGCATCAGACCGGCCTTCTTCATGATGCATCACAGCAGATGCCCCTGGTGTGGCCTAAGAAGGCTAAGGGCTACAGGTTAGAACAAAGGCTTTCAGCTGAGCGCTGGGGGCGCCGATTTTTCAGCCGGTCCTATTTTGTGCAGGTCATGTGGCGGGGGTGCAGGTGAGAAGCTAAGTGGAAATGCCACTCATTCCTGAAGAGTCCCTGGCCTCGTCAAGGTTAGTGGTTTGTCTTTGCAAGTTGAAGGATTGATGCATGAGCCTGTCTGGAGCTGAATTCAGAGACCAAGGCTGTCGCAGGCAGCAGCTCTCCTCCCCCCGCCCACACTCTGTTTTGCAGGCTATCACAGCGCCCTGTCCTTCCCAACTTCTTAGCAGCCTGTCCTTTTGGGAACCTTGACTAGCCCAGGCAAGGACACAGCGTCTGGTGCAGTAAGCCTGTGCAGAGGGGGAGGCTTTACGTAACGCTCTGCTTTAAACACGGGTGTATGACTTTCCTGACACGGAGCAGCACACTGCAGCACAGCTCACCGCACATGTCCCCCCGGCCCCTCAGAACACGGAAGGGGCAGAGAGATCTCTGCAACTTAATTATGTCTTTCTCTTTTAAAAGCCTTCGTTTGAAATTAAATTTTCTCAAGCAATTAACTAAAGAGGAGTTTTCAGAATTTATGAATGAAGGATGGATGTGTTGCACAGGCTGATGGGAGAGGAAGGCAGGGGTGAGGTGGTGGTGGGGGCATGTGCAGCAGATGCAGCTAGAATCAGTCTCCTGGATCCTCATTAGTCCAGAGTTCTGCTGAAGCTCAGACTTGGTTGTAGTTGGAGGTTTGGAGCTGCTGGTGTCTCCTCGCAGCCTGCAGAGGTGTTTTGCTCCCAGCGTTTTGATTGGTGCAGCATGCAGAGGATGGGCTTTCCCCGCTTCCTCATTCATTTGACTCGCCTCTTACAGACACGGCTGCATGTTGTGCCACATGTATTCCTCACGTTCGTAATGTTATGTTCACTCCCCAAATCTGTTCTTGGCTTCAGCTGGGATTGTGTAACTTTTTGGCTTCTGGTGATGAGCTGAGCTGTTGCCGGGCAACAAGGGACCTGAGCACAGTGACCGTGAACAGGCAGAAGGATCTGCATGGCTCCATGAGGGTTTCTTCTAAAGGAATGCCACAGAATCTCTCTGAAATGCCTAAACATGTGCTTGTTATTCCAAGGTAGATGTTTGTCATTTACCCAATCTAATATTCTATTAAAGGTGCATTAGGAGCTGAATTGCAATGGTTGTGGAATGACCGATTCCCTTCAGTCTGCTTTCAGCTGGCAGTGAATACCTGAGTGACTCACCGGTCTGTGAATAAATATCTTTAGCAGAACGTGTCTAAGTGAGAAATGAATGCACTCCCACGCCACAAAGGAGGATTCGAAGACATTTGGCTCCGAGCCAGTCTCCCACATTCACCCGGAGTGGTCTCTTGGATTTCTGAAACACGCTGTCCTTTTGTGAA
This sequence comes from Oryzias woworae, assembly GCA_016861445.1. NCBI lineage: Eukaryota > Metazoa > Chordata > Actinopteri > Beloniformes > Adrianichthyidae > Oryzias > Oryzias woworae. Next base: position 4,343,240 of record BOLG01001664.1, read on the forward strand.
CCTGCAGCCCGCATTGAAATGCATCGGTGAGAAGCTGTTATTCTGAGCGGGCCGGTAAACAGGCCGGCACAGCGTGGCTGAGAAGTGCTTTTTTCTAATAGCTGTGTAAGAAGGCTCCCATAAGCTGTCTGAGAGGAGCTGCAGAGCTGATGACTCCAGGCGGCCGGATGACCTATTACTGAGGGAAAATGGACTGGTGACCAGAAGATTGCTGGCTCATGCTCTGCTCACCCAGTGCCCTTGAGCAAAGGCAATTAACCTGAATTCCTCCAGTAAATATCCAGCTGCAGAAATGGAAAGAGATGTGCAAGAGCGATAATCCTGTAAATGACTTTGAATAAAAGTGTCCACTAAGCAGGAAGATTATTACGCCTAATAGAATCATAACTTGTTTTGGAGTATCAAGGACTGCTGAGCGTGCACATACACGTGCACACACATTCCCTGATAACCCTGTCTTGCTTTGGTATTACAGCTTGACTTTCAGTCAAGTTACTTTCCAGCAGCTGATCCAGTCATGTGACACTGCCCACCCAGCCTCTTTCCGCATGTTTACGAGGATGAAGGCTGGTGTGTCAGCAGCGTTAAAGCCAGCAGCCTGGCTCCAGACTTCCCTATCCTCTTCTGAATTCCACAGAGGCCAGCCGAGAGATGTGAACGCCAGTGTGGAACTGAGCATCTTTAGTCATCTTCTCAGTTCTCAGTCAGTGATGGCAGCACATGTCAGGGAAAGGCCATCTCGTGTGATTCATGCCCGCACCGAGTTGGCTGCTCGGGTTCCTGCAGTTGCTTTGGGTGTGCAGCTGCCCTGCTGTTGGAGGCACGCTGCCTGATAAAGTGACTCAGGAGCGTGCTGCCGTCTGTGCTTAGGACTTCATGCTGATCTGTAAACATGCCTGCCTCCAGGACTTGTTTGCCTTTCCTTGGGTAAGCCAGAATTTGACAGGACTTGTTAAAGCTGCACTTCATCTAAAATCCAAGTTTTTAGACTTGTTGGCGTTTCGGTCCATCTCTTAATCTTAACCTCTAAAAGGGGGAGTGTTAGTCAAGCTGCAGGGCCACAGCTGCTTCTCTGACCTATGACCCAGGAGTGACACAGACAGTGAGGAACTGCAGAGGACCAAGCATCTGTACTTTCAGCCACGAAACAAATGTCTGTGCATCATTCGCCTCACAGATTACTCTGAAGATCTGAAACATAACGTGTGTTTGTGTCACTATCTGCTTCGGCTCTGCAGGAACCAGCTTTTAATGAGGCTCAAGGCCAGATACATCCTTTCTATCTGTAGAGCGACACGTCTTTAGAGATCAGATCTGGGGCTTTTCGTGGGGTGTGTACACTTCTCAATGGCCTTCCAAGGCTACGTCTGCTTTTTAGACATTATTGTATGTGTGCAAAGTTCTAATGAAATCTCATTAAAGACTCACTCCAAGGAAAATTGTCTTTTTTCTGTGTTTAATTTGTTCTTGTGGCATTTTTTTCTCATATGTTTCAATTAATTCATCAATTAATTCAAATTGTGTTGGATCAGAAAACTGGATGCTAGAGAAATCTCAGATTAATGATGCAGTGACTGATGGGCGTGTCAAAGTCTCTCTTACCGCTCCGCTCCTACGCTCCCTTGCACGCATTCATTTGCCTCGTCCGCACTGGCTCTGGCTCAAAAACTGTATGGGAGGATCAGTCCAAAATTGTTTGTCATTATTTTTGCGCTCACGCACGATGCTTACGACCAAAGTCTGCTTCTTATTCTTCTCTATGATTTAAACATGATTTTATTTATGTTTGATATTTAGATGTTTAGATGCACACATATGCTTTCACTTATTAAAACCATTCTGGTATCAAAAGATTTAGCTTGTTTTGAACGAGATTGCTTGTACGTTTGCTGGCATAACTTCGATATTTGTTAAATACTCAGATAAATATTCAATACTTTAGTAACTCCTTCAGAACACTATCAGCTCCAGAACTTATCAAACTTTAACAGTTCAGCTGTTTTTGGCATCTTCCTTTGCTCTGTTTGTCTAAAAAATATTTGTGTTAAAAGTTTGTTGTGGTTTTCATGTAGGTACAGTTTTTCTTAAATTGCAATGAGTGACAGGAGTTTAGTCCTAGTGGATTTTGATTGTAGCTTTTTTTTTATTCTGGACTTTTTGGTTTCTGCTCTTGGTAGAGAAACAAACTAGTCTTGACAGGATCTACAAAGGATCAGTGGGTGGAGTTGGAATGGTTATCTAGTGTTCTTGAATAAACAGATATGACGTTTGGGGAAGTGGATGGAGCTGGCGATCCATGCTTCTTAGTAGATTATAGAAAAAGGGTTGGGTTTTTCTGAATCAGACCTTTTGGGATCCAAACATGTGTCAGTGTTGCAGCTGTATCTGTAGTCATTTGTCTCTAAATTACATTCTGCAGACGTTGTTTCTGGATTCCTGTTATTTTTTCTGGCGTATCCCCATAATATCTCCAGTGAGATCAGTTGTTTGCCACAAATTTGGATGGAGACATTAGAGCAGCTCTTCTAGGTTTTTCATGCAGATAATTTTACCCAATTTTAATTCAGATATTCCAATTTATTCCAAGATATCAATACATAAATCTAATCAATTGATTATTTGTGATCATTTGTTCAACCATGTAGACGGCATCTATTTTAAACAAAGTGAATGCCACATTCTGGGAAGAAAATCAAAGAGCAGAGATGTCTTTCCTTCCAGGCTTTCCTCTGTTGACATTTGCATGTTACACTTGTGCCGGATGTTCTTAAAGTGTATTAGTTTGTCTATATCAACATGTGTGGTATTTAATCAGCTTTAAAATAACTTATTGAAGCATTAGGCTTGAAGTCATATTGTGGTTTCAAATTAGACTCAAATTTCTAACAATGTCATTGGTGAAAGTAGTTTACAGTAAACATTATCACTTTTATTTATCATTTTATTTAGAAATGAACATGTCACCTGTACCTGAGGGCACAGTGGAGCATGTTGGGTCTTTAGTCAATGGTCTTTGGGGTCTAGACCATTGACTGCATATGAGAACTGGACTGGACTGAACCGAACAGGAAGTACCTACAAGAAGTCAAAATCCAATAGACTTCTGTAGGGAAATAAACACCTAATACTCAGTAATAGTCAATTATTGAGTATAGTCAAATATTCAGTTTATTTGTCAGAATAACCATTCTCGTTCTGAAACACGTTCAACCAAACATGATTGGATTCAAGAGAATCATCAAGAACGTTCTTCTTTTTTCCTGTTTTTTCTTTATTCCAAGTTATTCAAGTTATAAGCTAACCAATCAGATGCCTCAGCGAAAGCATCTGGTCTCACGTTCAAAATGTTTGAAAGAGAGATTTCATGTTACCTGCTTTCAGTGGAAGGGGTGTGGCCTTCCAACAAGCTGGCACAGAGTAGTTGCCATAGAAACATTGACTCAGACAGACTCTGACCAATCGTGGCTTACTGACGTCATCTGGTTCCAACACTGCAACATCCATATCCTGAATAAATGGTGAGTGACTTGACTGCATTTAGTTGGAGCCAGAAGTAAACCATTTTCTCTGGGTGGTCACACTCACCCAGTCCAGTCTGATACAGTCAATGATTTAAACGTGGGTTCATGGTCTTTTTTTTCCAAAGATCTGAACTTCCGTGTTGAAGCACAGCAACTCTTGGTTAAACTCGGTGAGGATGATGCTGCAGTGGGCTCACTGCACCTGTAGCAGCGAGTCCGTCGCTTGTGCTTTGCCTGATTATCAGCCTCAACATTCTTATAATTATGAGAAGTCCCAGGAGAGCAGCACCATACCCTGATGCACTTCAAGCTAAGCCTTGTTTATGTGATAGAGGCTGCAGGATATCTTGTGAGCAAGTGCAGTCGCCTTTTTGTGTTGCACACACACACACACACACACACAGGTGCACACGCACAGAGCTGTTGTTGTCAGACAGTTGCTTGTGCAACTGTTTACGCGTTTAGAACAGCTTCTGGCACAAGAGCCAGACGATTGCGCTTTATCCAGACCTCCTTCTGTCTAAGCCACCTTACCTTCTACTCAGCATTGACCTTGGTTCTTACCAATAGGCGGGCAGTGATCCCCCCCCCCTCGGTGACACCGTAACCTCCACCGGCCTCTGCTTCTCATCCAGCTTCCATTTGTTGTTGTTTTCTTTCCTCTGGTCACACTCGGCCCTCTGCACTCGTACAGCTCAGACGCCTGCAGCTGGATGTTTTTGAAGCATGTCCAGCAGCAGGAGAGCAAAGACTTCATCTGTGAGCAGCGTCAGTGGGCAGTTCAACACCAAGCTGCCGGGTTTGGCGGGGGGTCAGTCCTCGCCTGATTTGGTGGTGTCAAACTGCGGCAGATGTAGCATTTGAGAACACGCGTGTTTTCCTGTGTCTGGGGAGGTCTCAGAAACGATGCAAACAAAAGGCTGACATGTAAGGATGTGGAAGTGTTTATGAAGTTTTTTAAAGGTCATCATTAAATGTCAGTCGGACTGCAGATTGCTTCAGAGCACAGCTAAACAAAGGTTGCTAGGCAACACCAGCGCGCCGATGAATGCGTGATGACTTCTGTCAAAGGCATTATCATAAAAATGTGCAGTCAAAGGTGTGTGTAAAAGAGGTATTTCACACTGAAGAGGAACAAACGGAACGGCACTCCTCTGAATGACGGGTACTCGCCTCAGAATCACGACTGGGTGGGGGCACAAGTGAGTCCAGTGGGAGATTTCTGATACATCTCAGGCTGTCGTGACCAACACTGAAAAATCCAAAGGGTCAGTGTCTTGCTCCACCGTGTTAAAGCGAGTCACGTATCAGGTGACCCCCCCAACAGCCCCCCCAGCGAGAAAAGGCACGCCATTTTTCAAGCTGGCAGACATGTCATATTTTCACTGGTGTCAAATGATCCTGTGTGGATTCTATTTAGCTTTCTGAGTAAGGCACAGGATAAAGGGCACAGGGGGGGTTAGCCCCTGATGTGGAAGTCAAAGCTGGAGAGCATTTGTGGTACAGAATTGTCAGGATTTACTTCTGGACCGAGACGGCCCTCAGCAGAACCAGAGGAGGACCAGGGAAAACGGTCCTGCCTTTGTTCCCTCTCTGCCTCCGCTGTCTGCCTCCATCATCCTCTGCAGAACTCCTCGCACGATCTTAGGGAGGGAGGGAGGAAAAAAGAGAAGAAAAGTGGGTCAGGGCGACCTATTTTTTTCCCACAGTTCACGGAGGCAGAGGGTGGTGGTGTTATCGTCAGTTAGACGAGGAGCAAGGCCTGATGGGGAGGCAGGGCCTTGTCAGGAGACACAGCCAGTCAGAAGTGGGTCATCGGCAGAGGCTACGTCTTGTAAACGGCTTGTCATCTTGGGCAGAAACGCTACAAATGAACCTGAGATTAAACCCCACCCCCACCCCCCTCAGCTGAGCACTGCAGTGTCTCCTCTCGCCACAGCGGCACACTTCAGAAACACTCCTGCTGTAAGCAGGAAGGGGCTCAGGGAGGTACTGCCCCTGTATGGTGCCCCCCCCCCCCCCCCCCCCCCCCCCCCAGTTGTCAGCGTTTGATTTCTGCAGTCAGGCGCAACAGTCTTCATGCATTTCTCTCTTTCTTCCCTCCTGTTTGCTTCATTTTATTCAGGTCAGATTATTTTACAGTAAAGAGCTCAGCTGCAGAAACCGGTCAAACTCCTGCTTATTCAGCTGCAACAGCCCCCTCGCTCCTTTCTTTGTATGTGTGTCAAAGATAAGCAAGCAGATTCATAATCTATTTACATTTTCAGAAAGTTTTTTTCTGTAGTTCATTTTGGCAAACTTTTCAGTTTCTGTGCATTTCTCTGGGGGCGTCAGCCTGATCAGGGAGGAGGTCCCTACAAACCCCCTTCATGAATTTTTGGCAGAAGCTGCAGAGAAGGAACCAGAGGGTTTTGAGAAGGGTTCAGACGTCGTGCCACCTCTCCTCGTCTCCTTCGCTTTGTGTCCTCTCTCGGCATCTCAGACAAAGCAGGATAACACGGGTTTGATCTCCTCACTAATAATTGTAGCAGCTGTTAGACTGAGCCGAAGCCTGTAGAGCTGAAAATCTGGGCCGGTCCTGGAACTGGAGTCCGCTTGGGGAGCACTTCGGCGTTCAAGCCGGGGAGATCACTCATATTTCATGATATGGAACAAATCTGGCTGTAATGAATCCCTCAGGACACTGAAGCGGCTCCATCAAGCAGTCTGTTTAGTGGCTCTTCAGTAGGGTAGATCTTCAGTGGACTTTAAATATTTCAAAAAACTCATCTCCCTGATTTGAAAACTAGATGTGTAGCGTTTGATGAAAGGAACAAAGAAGCACGCACCAGTTATTGTTATTTGTGTCACTTATTGTTGATTTTTAGTCTTGGTTTGAAAGGGTTCTATGAGCCAAGATGACATATGTGACATATATGAAGAAAAGCAAAAAATGAGAAGTATTCTATTGCAACAATATACATTCAGTGGTTCATTTGCATTTATTTATTTTAAAAAGGTTCAAAAATGCTTTCTGAGTTTCTGATTGGAATCAGGGACACCAAACAACAAAAAGGAAATCAAGGACTTGCCATGATGAGAAAAAAAGATCCTGTGGGAGTTAGAAAGAGGACTAAAACTCCAACCTTTACAGCTAACATCTGCATCTTCTCAGGTACTAAGTGTGCCTGATCCTAAGCCGTGATAACCAGAGTGAACTTCAGTGCAGTCGGGGAAATGTTCACTCTCCATTTGAGACCAGAAGTGAGCCGAGCATCAGGAGTCACGTGGTTGCAGCGCCGCTGCAGTGGCCGTACCAGATGGTTTCCAGCATGTCTGCGGATGGCGTGTTATAACATTACAGTTTTAAAAGGTCAGGCCTGAAGAGAACCCGAGGGAGGGGGCAGCCAAGAGGAAAGCCTCCTTTCATGTGTATAACCCACTCGTGCACGCCCACGTCGCACACAGAAAAGGCCTTTCATGAACACATCACTTCTGTGTTGCTTGGAGTTAGGTGGCTTAAGCCTCAGCTGCAGGGAGGGGGGCAAGTATTTGTCTCCTGATGAAACCTGTCTTTGTGCTTTTTCACCACATCTCACTCTGATGGTGTGGACTCAAACTTTGGACTCTGAACCGCCGTGTTTACTCTGGAGAATCAGAGGTCTGCAGTCAGACCCAGCAGGTCGTCATCAGCCTGTCAAAACATTGGCTGCCAGTCCCCTCCCCCTTCTCGAAATCAGAGCGCTGGGATTGGCTGTCAGGCTGCCGCTCATCTTTGGAGTGCAGGCTGGGAGATTGTTTTGAACCTCCACTGGGTCAGAAACAAAAAAAAAACAACCTGAAATGGTACTGAGCTGGTGTGTGTGAGGGGGGGTTAAAAATAAATCCAGCATGGCCGGTCAGACATTTTGAAATGTTGCTTCTATCGGTCTGATAGAGAGGTTAAAGATGCAGCATCCTGATAAAGCTCTTCCCACCAGCAGGAGCAGATAAGGGCCGGCGCAGATTAAATTGGGGGGGGGGGGTGTGCGCTGGAGTGGGAAGAGGCCTGAGATGTCTATCAGGTTGCGTGAAGGTTTTTTTTTTTGTCTTGCAGATCCAGTTCAAGGGCGCCTGCAGGCGAGCAGCTCTCACTCTCACCATGCCAACACGGCTGCTCAAGGTCATGCGAGCCAGCCCTGTGACATTAAAGGGGAACAGGGGGGGGGAGGGCGGGGGGAGAATACCATCAACTGCACACATGAACACTCGCATGCCAATTGAGATGTAAGGAGAAAGGCTTTACCTCTGCTGGTCTTTTCAGTGACATGTTTGCTCTGGTGTCTGGAGCTGAGGTGCATTTCATGAGGGCAAAAGCTCTTTACAGGGGGGGGCATTAATGACAGTCTTTACAGCACAGAGCCAAGACATGCTCTGCTAACTGCTTTGTAGTCGCTATATAGAAGAAACGCTTGTGTGCAAGCTAAGAAAGAATCACTGTGAAGAAACTGAGGAGTGTTTGGAGACGCTGATCCAGATCTTCAGCTCTGACCTGGGGTTCAACGGACAGTTATTTTTGCTCAAATTCACCGCTTCCTCCTCAGTCAGCCTCTGCAGCAGAGTGCCCCCCATCATGTAGGTGCTTGGCCACAGGCCCACGCAGGTGCATGGACGTGCACTTTTCTGTGCAGATTCCTGCCAGGTACATTTGGGTGAGAGGTATAGGACTTTGTCTGCAGATGTTCTTCGCTGTTCTGTCAGCTGCTGTTCTGCTGTGGAACTTTAGTGTATTTGTTCGTTTTTCCTCAACGTAACGATTTCAAATGGACAAGACATTGATGAAAAGTTGTTCAGTAACAGGTTGTTATGAGTCTGAATGAAAGTGTGTGTGTGTGTGTTTGTGTGTGTGTCTGTGTCATCAACATAGAATGGCTGAAGCTGTCAATCAAGCGTTGGAGGTGGGGCCAGCAGGCACCACATGCTTTCACTGAGGCATCTGATTGGTTGGTTTATAACTTGAATAACACGTGATAAAGAAAAAAAGACATCTTGAAAATAAGTGATTATTAAGAACATGTTAAGAAAAGGCAAAAGAGCAAGAACAGTTATTCTTACCAATCGAATGACTGAGTAATAATTGTTTATTGCTCCATAAAAGTCTTTGGGATTTTGGCTTCTTGGGGCCAGCAGGTACTTCCTGTTTGAAACGCCAGGGGGGAGGGGTCACACAGTCCACTTCTCATTTACAGTCAATGGGAGAACCTGGCTTTTTAACTTCTTACAGTTGAAGCTGTTGATTTTCAGTTACTTGCATTAATTTAACTTGATTGACATGATTATTGTTTTGATGGTTTATAGAGCTGTATAAATAAATAAAAAAAGAAAAACAAAAAAAGAATTCCTTCCTTTTGTAAGACTAATGTCCTCCGGCCAAAAGGGGGTGCCGTCTGGGTGAGTCCGTGAACATTTCTAATCCTGGTGAGTGCATTGAGTAAGACTAAACAGAAAAGCCACGTCATGTTTGGCGTGGTCAGCAGTGATCATTGTTTGGTCAGCAGAGCCGGTGCAGTTCTGTGATTTCTCCTCTTTGGAATGGTTTGGATCAAACTGAATTACAGTCTGGAATCGTTGACTTTTCTCCATGCTTTAGTATTGTTCCTGCATTCTTTGTAATTTGGCACAAACAAACTAAAGTAAATCAACATTTCTGATTAATGACAGGAGTTATTCTTACGACTGTTTAAAGTGATGGTTAAAAATGAGAGTGTGTAGGGAGCTCGTCACTGACCAGAACCCCCAGGTCCAGGGCGCCCTGTGTGTGCATGGGCTGAGTAGTGTTTTGTTTTTTACGTTCTGTCTCATGTTCAATGGTCAGCTGGGTGTCGGCTTCCAGAGCCCATGACTCTTAAGTAAAAACAATGTGCCGTCACGCAGGAAGAGCGAGCTGTGCAGAGCAGGGCTGGCCTTCAGCTGCAGTTCCAGCGCTTGCTGCTGGCAGCGTGCTGTGTGCAGCAGGTCTTTGTACCTGGTGCAGCGTCTTACCTCACTGTGGGGGCAAGACATGAAAGTTTCTATCTGTAAAGAATGTAGTTTCATTTGATTGTTTTTTTACTGATTCTTTTATTGACACTTCGCAGTTCAGACTTTTTTGACATTTTTTGATTTTTCAGCAGTTTTATAAATGTGCTTACAGGTTTAATATGGCTGCTGCCTTCTGTTTTCTTTCAGTTTTTAAGGAACAGACACTCACCGCATGAATCCCCAAAGTAAGGTTCCGGGGATATTAATGGACCTGTTTGAGGCTATGCATCAACATGACATCCCAGATGAAAGCCTTTACACTTGGGAAACACATTAGGGGCTTTCAGTTGAGAGAATGAGGTGACAACTGGTCGACAAAACACTGAGTCATTGTAATAGCAATCACTGAGGTGGGTGAAGCTGCGCAGGAGAATGTGTATCTTTGAGGCTGTGCCTGCTGATGTGGATTTTACTGAAAATGGCATGTCTTCATACAAGTCTTTTTTTGGTGTTTCCAGTATTGGTGATGGAGTAAGAATCCAGGTGAATAACGTTCTGACCAACGTTCTGACCTGGATTGAAACTTGTGGTTCTCATTCATGTGTGAACGAGACAGGACGTCTTTTTGCTCGTTTGTACCGTTACTTCCTCACAAAGAGTGGGTGTCTCCTCCAGCGGCTTAGACCTCCTGTGCTTGAATCAACTTTTTTTGGCATAAATGACATTTTAACATTCTTGTTGATTATAACCTCCTATGGGAGCCGCTGTTCCAAACAAAAAGCTCTGATGGCATCAGATCCACCTTTTGGGCCTTCTAAAATGCTGCTTTCAACTTGCAGTGAGGGACCATATTTGGGGCTGCAAGACAAATTATGAGCAGCTGACCTCAACTTGTCTTGACCTTGACTTGTCCCAGGTGCAACCTGTGTGGAGCTGGAATTGGAACTTTAGTTTTGTACTTGGAAATTTGGTTTTCTACCTGTAGCTTATGACTTGAAACTTTTGTTGTCTAGCTTTCATTAGACAGGTATTATACAGATACTGTAACAATTTTGCCCCGAAATAAACATTGCAGCGTCTCTAACATTACTTAAATTTGAGAGTTATACCCTTTGTGTCAATGCAATCATGTTTGGTGAGAACGGTGCAGAGCCCAACCCTCCTCTCGCCCTGGTTGGATGCAGATTCTGTAAACATGATTGTTTGTTCAAAATTCATCACGGATTGGTTCTTCCAGGCACACCAAATATGGTAAAGACTGTTTTGTAGGTTTTGTTTTGTGCATGTTGCCTGGAACTTGAAACTTGTAGTTTTAAAATGTTTGCAAGTTAAAAAACATACAAATACAAAACTTACGCTACGAGCCAACTCTGGCTCCATAGGCCTGAAAGATCGTTTGACATGAAGCTCTGTGATTCCCACCACAGTAGACAGAAACCCCTTTCAGACTGGCCCTCTGCTGTCTCAGTACCACCTCAGGACGCAGTCACAAGGAGGAAAATGCTCCCATCCCAGCATCCTGAGATGGAAGGACTTTCTGGTGAAAATGGGAAAGTCTGATGGAGGCTTTAAAATGGGCTTTGTTGTTGGCTCTGAACATTTACTATGAAAGCTGTTTGGCGTTTCTGTATTTTTTAACAGTCTGCCAGGTGCTCTGATATTATACTGATCATCTGCAGGATGTGCTGAACATATTCTGGATCATCCGCATCATTGCTTTCGGCCTTAGGTGAATGACAGATTTTCTGATTAGAAAAAGAGCAGTTATTCTTTCACTAAAGTAATCCTTCCTGTGATCACATGATTATGGTCAGCCATCCCCATCACTCACACGGGGATGATAGGAGACTACAGACATGTCTCTTTAAAGAAGGGTATGCAGAATGAACTAAAACCCCTATGAGGAAACTTAATGCATTACAGAATCAGTGTGAAAGCACGAAAAGATGAAGGAACTGGGAAAAAAGGTTCTCACAAGCTCATCTCTGCATGAACGTTCCCAGTGAAGGTCCAGCTGCTGTGAAGCTGTATTTGGTTGAACTGATACCTTTTCTAAAGCTAGATAGATTAAATCTGAAACGCAGCTCAGAGAGCATGCAATACTTTTTTATTGTGCAGTTGGCACAGAAAACACTCCACCGTCTGATGGAGGTCACTGAAGTGTTCTGCTAAACTCTACTGGAAGTTGCTTTTTGGGCTCATTTTGCCAAACTTCCCTGTGTTCATGTGGTAAATGTGACATGAGAAAAGATCATTCGGCTATCATCAGACGACAGCAGTTTGCAGTTTTTGCTCATGTGGTTGATGCTGGGTCACAAATAATCAAACTACCACTAGTTCTTTGTCACAAAAATGAAAAAAACCTTCTTTCCATGTTGTCTGAGGCCAGCGAATGACTCTTAGAGTGGAGTGGGACTTTTCCATGGATCAGTGGAAGGACCCTTCCGGTTCAACGTCTTGCTGAAGTCCTGAACTGTATTTTCTACTCAGACAGGATTTACCGGATGACTGTCTCTCGCATTTGCGACACAATCCTTTTGGATGCCTACCACACAAAGCTGGATTTGGAGCTCCCATGGACCCTGATGAACTTTGAAATTTAATATGAAAGAGGCTCTTCTTTCCAGGGAAAATCTTGAGGTCCTGCAATGTGGTTGCTTTTCATCTTGCCAATGGGACACTGTTTCTGACTCTTTTCCTTGTTTCGGTAGAAATACTTTAGGACTGAACCTTTGGTGGGTCCACGCTTTGGTTGACTCTGTCAGGCCTAAATCTTTCTGGCGGCAGGCAGGGAGTCATGTGAGGAGCAGCACGCTTAGATCTTAGCTTCAATCAGCTCTACTCGAACCATTGTGGGTGACCTTATGCTCCATCAATCTAGTCACAGTCATTGGTTTGGGAGAGAAAGGAGGCCTTGTAAACTTATCTCGCTGCTGCTTGTATTGTATGTAAGGCTGAACACGTGAAGGAAGAAGCAGCAGAATGTTAGTGCCAGGCGTTAGTGTTGACAAAGATACTGCAACAAAATTACGCGAGCCTCCAGCTATATTTAACTTCTGGAGCTGCTCCGGTTTCAACAGAAAGATGCGTGATTCCATAACTGAGGGACAGATTCTGTAATCACATGACATGTTGGCTTGCTTTGGTCAACACCATTTTGGCCAGATGTGACAGCATTGGACTACAGTACTTCCTTTTATGAAAAACGGTAACAAGGATGTAACAAACATGCCTGACAGTTGTTGGAACACGGCCATTAAGACCATTTTAAAGCTGGCAATTTATTGTTTAAACGTGATGCCAAAGTCTAAGATAAACACCCCTTAGCTGACAGAAAGTTTTAGTTGTTGAAGGTTTAAATTGTCTAAAGTACCAGGTTGCTGTTGTACCATTGGATGCACTAAACAAAGCAGAGACAGACCAGGACGTGTCTTTCAGAGAACTCAGTCTGAGAAAGAAGACATGGAGGATGATCAGGTTGTGTATTTTCATTTTAAATGATTAGTGGACGGACCTGTGCGGTCCAGTAGATACGGACGGAACAAGCAACTCTTCAGTGACAAGAAGAAGTAAAGCATGAAGCATTAGTTCCTCTGTTCTTTACAATAGTTATATGGTACTGTGTGTTATGGTCCCATAGCTACACACCTCTGACAGATTTTGTGTGCTTGGTGCAAAATAAAATCAAATTCTTTTTTCTTCTGCTGCAGCTGGACAGATAGATTCATAACCTTTCACCAGTAGCTACAGTGTTCTCTCGTTTATTGCAGGAGTTACGTTCTAAAAATAACTTGTGAAGATTAAATTCGTGAGGTTATAAGACTTTAAAACTCCTCACTTCACACTTTGTCCTCATTTCTCTGACAGGCATGAACATTTTCACACTTTTCTCTCTTGTTTAAACACTCACAGCTCAAACCTTTATAGAAAAATAAGACCAGTTTTAGAGAATGAAACAAGTATCTGTTCACGACGAGAGCTGCACCTATCTGTACAGGAGACACGGCACGGAGGAGATGGATTGACGATGACTCCAGCCAATCAGGGCACAGAATAGAAAAATGAAAAAAAATGAAAGAAAGGGGGGCGTGCCTAACCACATTGAAAGAATCAGTAAAACCGCGAAAGCTGAACTGCGATATAGAAAAGTAACATTGTATTCTGTTCTATTTGACATGGATTTTAGGGGGTCAGATAGGGGCACAGACTGCAGAAGGATGGAATAAAACGCCACATTCTGTGTGGGCCTTGGACGTGTGGCTAGATTGAATTTGAACTGATTGTTCTAGAGCTAGAGACAGGAGTTCATTAGAAATTCACCTCTGAGTTATGGGACTGTTGGCGTGGAGGAAGCCCACCCCCACTTCCTGTCATCCATCTGCTACATGCGCTCGCACAAGCTTACAGTCCCTCACATCCCCAACCTAACATTGTTGGTGCAACAAAAAATGATGAGCATTATTGGAGCTATCCTGCCGTACATTTTTGATCCACATTCCAGCTCAGACGAGGAAAGCAAAGACGCACATGAATCTGTTTGTCTGTAAGTGCATGCATCAGAATGGAACGGAGCAGGGAGCCTGTGGCTTGCTGATTGTAGCAGCTGCGCCACTGCTACAGCCTTTTCTCAACAGCATTTTTACGTCTGCTTGTGATTCACAACGATTTGAATAAAGAACTACTCCAAAAATACATTTTAAGCCTAATTTTCCTCATATATGTCTTCCATCATCAGAAAAATGCTACAAAAAAAAAACTTTTCTTTGGAGTGGGTCTGTAACTGCAGTCTGACTAGTGTGAGGTGAGGGCTTGTCTAGTAGATATAAATACCAGTGGGTTTCAGCTCTGCTGGAATAGTTCCACATTTCTCAAAAGGAGATGTCTCAAGTCTGCAGTTAAAATGAGTGTTTATTGTCACAGATTCTTGTAATATTACTTTAACACACCAAAAAAGAACTGGAAAATAGTATTTGTGAACTATAAGATAGTCTTGCTTAATCTGACAGAGATGTCCTAAGAATGAAGAACTTTTTTGAACGGTTTTCAAATGACACAAGAAAGTCCCAACGTCCAGTTTATTGGAATTAATATCTCAAATCATGCAGCCTGCTAAAAGGTCACCATCTACAGATTCCAAAGTTTTATAAAATATTGTCACACATTTTTGGAAGCAGCCTGAAGGCAGCTTGATCCACTATGATCCTGATCACACACTGATCCACTATGATCCTGATCACACACTGATCTTCTATGATCCTGATCACACACTGGTCCACTATGATCCTGATCACACACTGATCTATTATGATCCTGATCACACACTGATCTATTATGATCCTGATCACACACTGATCTACTATGATCCTGATCACACACTGATCTACTATGATCCTGATCACACACTGATCTACTATGATCCTGATCACACACTGATCCACTATAATCCTGTTCACACACTGATCCACTATGATCCTGATCACACACTGATCTACTATTGTCCCGATCACACACTGATCTACTATGATCCTGATCACACACTGATCTACTATTGTCCTGATCAAACACTGATCTATTATGATCCTGATCACACACTGATCTATTATGATCCTGATCACACACTGATCCACTATCATCCTGATCACACACTGATCCACTTTGATCCTGATCACACACTGATTTAAAAGATGGAGAAGAAGTTTGGTTCTGTACTAGGGATATCCCGATCCACTTCAGGCCCGATCATGTATTTTATTATGATCAGGGCTGCATAGTTCAACCTTACCATACATCTTCCAATAGTGGCCCCAGCATTCATTAGAGACCAGCATCCTACAGAGCGGCGTTTATTCCACCACAGACAGAATGGTGATGGTTAATGGGTCCATTTTACGGTGAAAGTTGGTCACAGAATGCAGACAACAGCAGAGGAACATTTCAGGATTCATTGAAACGATGAGAACATTGTATTCTGTTCTGATGAGCTCTGGCTGTGTTATGCTAGTTATTATAGTTAACTATAGTTTTCTAAATGATAGTTGTACTATTTTTGCCAGATTGTTGTGAAATTCTTCACAGAAGTGCTCTGTTGAAGTATGAAAAGATAAAAGAAGGTTAATAAAATAACAACCTGGATCTGTTAATAACATTGGTCTGTTGTTAATTCAATTCAATTCAATTCAATTTTATTTATATAGCCCAATATCACAGCCACAGCCGTCTCATTGGACTGATATCAGAATATTGTAAGAAACAACCAAAAAATCAATCACGTAAAAGTAAACAATAGCTGGTTGTTAAACAGACTAAGCTGAACAAACATCTCTGTCCTGTTAAAAAATGTGTTGAACAGTATCGGATCAGGACTTGATGACTCAGAATCAGATCGGGTCTGAAAAATTCTGATCGGGACTTCCCTGTACTTTAGTGATCTTTACTGAAAAGCAGAACTTCTGTCAAATCTGGAGGAATCCAGTCTCAGAATGGCTGCTTTGGGATTCTTCACTTTGTCGTATACACCCCATCTGGCTGGGGGGGTTGAAGAGTCAGAGGAGCCGAACCATCCTGTCTCTCGCCCTCTCTTTCCCTCTCTCTTCTTACTGAGGTGTGTGTAAGTGTTACTGTGTGTGTGTGTGTGTGTGTGTGTGTGTGTGTGTGACAGCTGCCTAATTGGGCATTCTCCCCTCGTCGGAGCGCCTGCCTCTCCGCTCTCCCCCCTCCCTCAGCCCCTGCCTGGGCTGCTGACGAATGGCAGCGGATTACAGATGAGGACACAGTGACCTGCCTGACCTTGCTGCACAGCCACGGGGGAGGGAGATGAGAGAAGGGGGAGGGCGGGGGCACTCAGGGAGGGGTGGAAATGGGGCTAGGCCTGCAAAGAGAGGTTGCGTGGGGGGTGACGGCGTCAGGTCAGGAGAGGATGAGCTTGTGCGAAGGTGGGTTGAAGGGTAGCTGCTTTTAGGTGGGGGGGGTCGGCCAGGTGGTTGGATGATGAGACGAATGACAATAGTGTCAAATCACCCCCTCCCCCCATGTTAGTATGTCAAGGGCATGAGCCCCCGCTGGCGACCGTCACTGCGGCATTTCCCCCACTTCTACTTTTTACTCTTCTTCTCTTTCCTCCATTTTCCTACTTTTTTGTGTCTGTCAGATGATCAGCTCAAGTTTGGCCCCTGCAACCCCCCCAGGCAGTGGTGCGCTCGGTCAAAAGGAGGTGGCAGGTCCTTAACTGTGGTGAATTTTAATTTCTTGGAGGTCTAAAGACATTTCTGTGCCCCCGCCCACAACCCTGCCCTCTCCCAGCAGACACCTCTTCCCCACTGTGTCTAAGAGACTGCCAAGGTGAGGTTGTGTCCTCTTGTTAAGAGCGATTAATGGCACTCGTTATGTACATAATGAAACATTGGCGCTGATGTGGAGGGTGGCGTTGTTTCTCGCGCACACACAGTGGGCTGGCGTGCACACACACCTGGATGTGTGAACAAAAATGGATAAAAAGCAGCAACACAGGGATGAGTAGTTTCAGCCTACAGGCGAGTTCAGTGTTGTGGGTGCACACAGACACACACACACACACACACACTGTGTGAGCCTTCTACACTCAGAGCTGTCCGGTCCGCTCGCCTCCTCCGCCTCGTGGCATTGGATCTGCATCTTCCTGCGTGCTGTCAGAGGTAGAGATGTGCGACCCACCACCTGCTGCGCCTTTGACAGAAAATCTCAGTTTGGATCTGCTTTGTGTGTTCTGGTAAATGTTCTCTTAACAGCAGCTCTGAAGTTGACCTTGTTGCCGTTTTGCTGGTCTGAGGCTCATCTGCCTTGGAAGGAAAAGAAGCCGATGGAATCCCAGCAGATTCTTATTTTGATCTTGCATGTGTTTTAGCACTAATACCATTCAGTGCCTGAGTCAAGCTGTGCAAGCTCTTCTAATCCCACGCCCCGGTGCACGTAGTCTTGATTAGTGGCAGCAGCTATCTGTGCAGAAGACAACCTGGCCTCCTCTGGCATTTGCTCAGGTCTAGAAAGAGAGGGGCACTCAGGGTCTGAAGTCATGAAAAAGGTGAATAGGGAGCTGTAGAAAGGGCATCAGCAGAGGCATGGCAGGAACGACAGAGGAGAGCAGGGAGGAAGCCTGATTGTTATGCTGAAGGAGTGCTCCTGCCAGTACAGAAATTGATTACTGCATTTTACCTGTATCAGCCTCCGCAGCTGAGGATGACAAGGTATGCAGCCAGATGTGTGTCCGCATTCAGCTGCCCGTCAGAGCAGAGGAAGCATGTGAGGCTTGTTGCACCTTTCAGTGTTTTTGTTGGTGTCTTCAGCGTTCCTAACAGCTGCCACTACCTAGTTCTCTCTCTCCTCCCTATTCTCCTTAGTACAGCGAGCCCCTGTTGTGGTTGGATGCTCGCCGTTTTTGGGTCCTTGATTTAGAGCCTGATGGGGAGGATGGGCTCGTTTCCTGTATCCTCGGTGCTGCGTTCATTGTCTGGTAGGCTGACAGTAAATGAGCTCCTCTTAGTCACAGAAAAGGCAACCTATGTCCAGTTTGCCACAGCAAACCAAACCCTATGTTTGAGCTTCTATTGTTTATGTGGAAGCTTTCACAGAGAAGGAAAAGAAGAAGAACAATGTCTGGACCAGAACTGGACCTGTATGGAAAACAGTGTCAGTCTTGAATCTGAAGGAAAAGGACTTTCTTACAGGAAGGTCTTGTATCTGGATCATTGACTGTATGTAAGAACTGGACTGAGGGTGACGTCACCCAAAGTAAATGAATTACTTCCAGCTCCAACTAAATGAAGTCAAGTCGGTCGACATTTCTTTCCTGTACAGATGTTGCCATGTAGGATCCAGACAATGTTGGTAAGCTGTGATTAGTCCAAGTCAGTCTGAGTCATTGTTTCTATGGTAACCACATCCACCAATCAGGAGTGAGCTTGTTGGAAATTAACACACCTACCACTTAAAAGCGGGCTGGAGAGAAGCTGTCAGACAAACGTGAAGGACGTGAGGCCACATACTTTTATAGAGGCATCTGATTGGTCAGTTAATAACTTGAACTACAGAAGAAAATGTATGGATTATCAAGAACATGTTAAAAAAGGTATCAGAGTAAGAATGTTATCCTGACCAATAGAATGACTGCTGTGTATTTCTCCACAGAAGTCTATGGGATTTTGGCATCTTGGAGCCAGCAGGTATTTCCTGATTGAGATGCTGGGGGAGGAGTCACTCAGTCCAGTTCTCGTAAACAGTCAACGATCTGGATACTAACAAGCATAATGATGTAGTGGTGTGTCATTGTCAGCATTATCTTGTCCTTCTGGTCAAATTGTCTTTATCCGTGTGTTTAGTGGCTCCACCAGAAACCCTGAGGATTTTGGGAGCAGAGATTAAGTTCGGAGCTCCTTTCTAGTTCTTTCTGGGTTGGTGTGAGCTTCACTTCTCTTTTGGAGAAGACTGGTCAATGCTTTTATACTGGTTTGTTTTTCCGATTCATCTGATTTTAATATCTTCTCCTGCTTTTCTTTGAATAGAGGTAGTCATCGACAGGCCTTAAAGTCTTCAGAGCCCAACTGTGTGAAATTATAAAATAGAAAAAAAACCAAATTGTTGCAATTTTCAGAAACTATTGATTTAATGAAGCTCTTAGCAAATCGTGTTCCATCAGTACAAACAAAACAGATGTACGATCCCCCTGAAAGTGACCATGATCAGATGAACGCTTCATGGACTTCTGTCTTTGTGTGGTGTCAGTTTTGCACGCTGCTGCAGGTCTGCTGCTGACAGATGCACACCATTTTTTAATCTCTCCAGCTCTTGCATGTCCTTTGAGTCCGGGGGATGCAGACAGTTACAGTTACTTAGATGAAACTCTGATGTTCTTTGACCAAAGAAGTCCAGGAGCCAGTGAAGTCCACATCTTTGCTTACAGAGAGAATGTGTCCTCTTCAGCTGATTTTTATCAGTCACATTTACCCACAAACGCAGGCACCGGAATAGTTTTTTTGACTTTACTGTTGCTACAGATACTAGTCTTGTTGTTTGTTGCAGTTCATTTTGATGAATAAATGATCATTGAAAACCTCTCAACTTAGATGAAGTCCTGATGTGAATGACCTCTTTAGACCTCATGGTCCGTGTTGGACAGTAGACTGCAGGAATGAAGATGCTCTTTCCTTCTGTCCAATTTAAAGTCAACCTAATCTGATCAGTTATGGTGGCGGTCACATGCTCGCATGTCATCAAAAGTCAGGTGGATTTTATATCCACTGCATGTTACTGATTCACGACTTTCTGTTCTCTGTGACCAATGTAAATTCAATAAGCAGTTTTCACGTCTCTTTCATAGAATTAGCAGACGTGCACGACCACTTCAGCAGAACTAGTAATGTGGAATGGTTTGTGTTCTTCCTGATCTGTGCACTACCCCACTCTCTCTGTGGTTGCTAAATGTCCTTACATGCATTAGGGTACTTGCTGGACTACTGTGTTGGTTGAACATTTACCGGTGCTTTACTTAGTTTAGTACGATGTCAGCTTTCTCTTGGAGGAGCCATAAAGATAACACAAACTCATAATTCTTGAGTTACTGTTTATGAAGACAATGCAGCTCATCCACAGATGGACTGTCAGCGAGCAGCTCAGGCGAAGCCGCTGATGTGTCTTAGGTCTGACAGGTGCAGTTCCCCCTGAATATTTTCTCAAAGTCTCACAGGTGAAGCAGGAGATTCTCCTGAAGAAGGTGTTTTCTTTGTGTCTGCAGGACATGGATTCTCTGAGTTATGGGGTTTTATCAACAGGAGCTCAAGGACTGTAAGCAGTTGAGATATTTCAAAACCTTTTTAATTTATCTACTAGTAGAAAAAATACTTTATTAAATACTAGGCATTTGTTATGCAAAATGTCATTTATTCCACGCAGCTTTTGCATGCATTGTTTTATTTTGAAAAACAAGCATTTTTTTCTTCTTCCTTCTTCTGGAAGGCTTCCTGTGAACTCGATAGTACAGGTGGAATCAGCACATTGCAGCTACAGCAGCACAAAAGTTGACATATGGATAAAAGGTCTCAGAGAACTGCTGCATTACATAAGATTTCTCACTGAAACGGTTCCTTAATTATGAGCATCTTTGACCGCTGTTTGTTTCCGAGTCTGGGCTCACTTTGACACAAAGTTTTATGTCATCATTTTACATGACTGGGTAATGTTGGAATCTGTCATAAAATCACCTGCTAATAAAGGCTGTTTACTGCAGTGTGTTACATGGCGGGACACTTTGGGACTCCCACCCCTAATCTTCATTAGCTAACTGGAATGAGTCGTGTTACAAAACCTCTTTCATTTCCCAGCCCAAAGATGGATTTGTTTTCCTACCAGTTTACACTTGTGAGGATTTTTGGGTGGGGGGTATTTGTAAATTATCCTTCTTGATTTTATTGAAGCTTAAATGTATTCATTTTTAGAGGCACACTTTCTTAAATGTGTCCCCTGAGTTAGACTCAGGGTTAAGCTCCGGCAGCCCCGAAACCCCAAAAGGGACAAAACGGCTGAAAAAACTGAATGAATGAATGAATGAATGAACTAGCTTAATGACAGGTGAGCGGACTCTCGCTTTGTCTCGGCCAATTTGCACCTTATGGAGCAAACTTTGGCCATTGTGCTCGTCTCACTTCAGGCTTTGTTTTTATCATTCCAAACTCAGTGGTTGTCGTCAGAGGTCACCCTCCCACGTGTCTGAAACAAAGAAAACTGATGATTTGATTTGATGAATGTCTTACTGCAGCCTCCAAACTTAGTTGGAGCGCTCCTCTGGGTGATTTCAAATCTAAAAAGTAGGTCAACAGAAGCATTATGAAAGACTAAAAGGTATCAGAGATGTGTCTTCTCTTTCTGTCACTTAGAGATCACTCTGCACACACTGGAACAGTCCAGTTACCCTCAGTGGAAGGAATAAAGGAGCACTCTCTTTAACCCAATAAAGGCAGACATCTTGCTGACTCACAGCAATGGCCTTCTTCAGAATGATGCCAAGGATATTATGGAAATGATTCGTTAAAGGCCAAGTTTTTGTAGCTGGTTTAATCCAGCTCTCAGGGCAGCCTGACAGTGAGACATTTGATCTCAACAGCAAAGTGTCTCATTTCTCTCAGACAACACCACTGCAAAGGGTTTCAAGGGCCCCACTCCGCCAGCCAAGGGGCAATACTCTGTTCCTATTTCTAGCCGTGGTGTTTATAAATGTGAAGTGTTTGTTAATTTGGATGGGGGGGGGTTGTTACACAGAAGATTACCTCTGCTAGAAATGATTCAGACGTGCAGCGATGGCAGCGATGGCAGCCATGCCTTATTAAGGAGGAATGCGTGTGCTACTTTGCTGCACTAATTTTCCACTCAGGAAATGACCCTGGGGTGGGTCTTCTGTACGGCACACAAATATTTACTGTGGACACAAACATTTTTGTAAGCGCATCCGTGAAAGCCGCAGCACGTAAAGTAAGAGGGAAGTGTCTGTGATCCATTGCAGTGATATCATTGCTCGGCGCTCAGCCACTCAGCTGGGCTCTGAAACACTTAGATGACTCATCAAGTGTGCATGAATTCGCCTATGTGCTCTCTCCCAACCCCAAGAACTCCTTGTGCTGATGAGTTCAGAGGAAGTTACAATCCGCCCCCGTGCTCCTCGTGCAATGCCAGATGGAGTTTGAAGAACTTCAGCATTTAATCCACGTCTCCAGTGTTAGAAATCTTCTGGGTAGGATTTGATATTCAGACTAAAGAGTTTGACTTTAGTGCACCCCGTCATCTTTATGGTCCTCCGCATCAGAGTTTCGGCGTGCACACGTTTGGGCATGTGCACTGGGAGCGACTTGTTTGGTCTGTGCGTCTCAAGAAGTAGGTCATAATGCCCTAGTTCTGATTGTGTGAGGTGCTCAGTGTTACTTATCAGCAGAGAGGCCTTCCTGTCCAGCTCTGACTTGCAGGTTGTTTTCTTGTTTACCTCTCACAAGGTGGAAGGGCGAGTTCAGGTCTGCCATCTTTTTGTGCACACGCTCACTTGTGGAGGGCAACAGTTTGGTCAGGAAGCCTATGTTTTCTCTTATTTAATCATGTCAGGCCATATTGAATTTACAAATAGCGGTCACACCGCATGTGTAAGTGAGCCACCCCGCCGAGAATGTGCAGCAGGGCTAGGCTGCAGATTACACTATATAATGGTGTTTAGGCATTGCCTCTTCTTTTAAATTTCTTTAACCTTGACTCCCCTTAAGCGCAGGGAGAACACATCTGCCAGGCTGGTGTCAGACGTTAGTAATACACACCGCTCAGGCAGCATTGTCACTTTTTATTAACGCCCGAAGCTTTGCATGGACACCAGCTGTTGCATCATGTGAAAGAGTCTTGGCGGGATGAATGACCTTGACTCTAACTGGCTTTCCTTCGGCTTGTCCCCGTCTTTAATTCCTTTGTTTTCTCTCATACATTTTAAACGCCTTGAGTGGATTCTCATTTCAGATGATAAAGGTCATTTAGAAACTCACATCTTGCCTGAGTGAAGGAGTAGCTGCCACAACAGTGTGCAGCCATGCCTGAGGGTCTGTGGATTGCGATGGAGGTCAAACATGAAGGGCAGGGACGTCACCAAAGTTCCCATTTTAAGTGGAGATACAGTGTTTACTTGACTGGAAACTCAGATCTGCTGATTTTAATCTTGAGCAGAACGGGAACAACCATATTAACTAACATTTAGTCATTTGGAAGCAAGCATGCCTTTACTGTGGTTTTTCACTGGGAGGCTGATGTATGTGAGCAACTTGATGTAGCTAACAAAAGTCTCTAAGAAAAGTGGCTTACATCTAAAGAAACGCACAATTGTTGGATCCATAATTACAATAGAAAATCCACTGCAAGCAAACGTATGCAAGAACTGCAGAGAAGGACATATTATTTATCACATTTACCTCGTTTTTCATTCACAATAAGAATTTGAACATGTAACATGAACATGGTATTATACAGGGCGGCTGTGGTGCAGAGGTCGACCTGACACTGAACCCCACATTGCTCCTGGTAGTTCTAGGTTGGTGCCAATGTTTGGCAGCGAAGCCCCCATCAGTGTGTGGATGAGTGAATGGGTCTGTAAAGCACTTTGGACCTTCTAAGAAGGTAGTAAAGCACTATAAAAGTACTTCCTATTTACCATTTACACTCACTGGCTGCTGTTTTTAGTACGCCCACATTCGGTCCAACTGCTTGTTTTAGCCCAAATTTCTAGTCAGCCAATCGCATGGCAGCAACTCAGTGTATTTAGGCATGTATACATGGTCAGAACGATGTGCTGCTGTTCAAACCGTTTGATACCGAGGACCCTCTTAAAAATGAGAGCTTGCATTACAAGGGGCTTACCTGCATATTAAAATGTTTAAACATAATAAATCAAACCAAGCATCAGAATGAGTCTCCATTTCTGCTGTAGGGTCAGAATTTGGCATCAACAACATGAAAGCATGGATCCATCCTGCCTTGTATTAACGGTTTAGGCTGGTGGTGTAATGGTGTGAAAGATACTTTCTTAACACACTTTGGGCCTTTAGTACCAGTTGATCATGGTTCCAACACTACAGCTTATCTGAGTGTTGTTGCTGACCACGTCCATCCCTTCATGACCACAGTGTACCATCTTCTGATGCTGCTTCCAGCAGGATGAGGCTCCAAGTCATAAAGCTGGAATCATCTCAGACTGGTTTCTTCTCAACACAACTATGAGTTCACTGGACTCACATGACCTCCACAGTCACCAGATCTCAATAGATCACCTTTGGGATGTGGTGGAACCAGTGATTGTCATCATGGATGTGGAACCGACAAATCTGAAGCAACTGTGTGATGATGTCATGTCAGTATGGACCAAACTCTGAGGAAAGTTTCCAGAACCTTGTTGAATCTCTGTCACCAAGGATTAAAGCAGCAATAGCAAGGTGCAACAGATAAAGTGGCTAGAGAGTGTATATTAAATGTGACACAGTTGTAGGCAGTGAAATGTCCAGTAAAAGTTGTTGGATCACTGCTCAATGGCTCAACAGGCTGAGTAAACAGTTTAGATTACCAGTAGATCTGAGGCAGATGTAAGTGTGATCATACACAGTGGTCCTTTTAATAATGTAGTTCGTCTTTAAACAAGAGAGAAAAGTGTGAAAATGTTCATGTCTAAGAAAAGTGTAGAAATTGTGTAGTGAGGATTTTATAGCCTTAAAACATCTTTAATTATTGTAAAAAATAAAGCTGACTACTAAATGGATTTCCCTTATTGTGGGTTATTTTTGGAACGGAACTCCTGCAATAAATGCGGGATTGCTGTAAAGAACTGATTATTACTGGATTTCATAATTTAGGTTATTCAACTTTGTGACCATGTAAACAGAATATTCCTGTTTTGAGTAACGTTTATCCAATAGATTTTTCCCTGAAAGTTGACCCTTCATTATCACGTGTCCATGTTTACCTGATTTATTTCCTTTATTACATCTGTGCATGTATAAACCATACTAGTTGCCCCATTAGAAATACTTTAATCATTGGTTCCACCATGTTTACCAGGAACAGACCTCCAAATGGTTTTAAAGTAACAGGAAGTTTGAAATGTATGTCGACATTGACTAGGATTCTGTGATTATTGCATTTCTAAAGTAAACTTGAACATTTCTGGTTACTCCCATTTTTTAGACTTTTTTTTTGTTATTTTGGCATATTAACTGGCTTGGTTAAATTACAGTTTGCATATGCATATTGCAACAATTGGCAATATCACAACACTCAGATCTGACCCATCAGCGTCATATTTTCTCCAACCTCCTCTACCGTGGATCCTAGATTGTGGCTGAAAGTGCCCTGACCTTTCCTGTTTGAAGTGTCTTTTAAGTAACTGTGAGTGAGACAGAAAGGTAGAAGTGGATGAGAAATCAAGCAGCCATGGGAGGGTGAAGCCTTCCCCCCCATCATCACCACCTCAGCCCTCCCTCCTGCGTGTGCCCAGCTGACCGTAGGGGTAAAAATCACTTTCGAATGGTGCCTGCTCTGTCATTGGCTGACATTGTCAAGGATAATGGATAATCACCACTGAAGAGCTCATGGGTGCTGTGGTTTTTACGGCATGGGGGGGGAGTGGAGATCAGAATTTTTGGGTGCCACCAACATGTTAAGAGAGGTATCCTCTCTTCTCGAGCACCGAGGAACAAATGCAGTTTGTTTTTGGAAAACAAAATGTTTCAAAAACGGATGAAATGTTACATCTGTGTTGTGTATGCACTGACACAGTGCAGTTTCAGGATCCCTTCTCTGTCCTGCTAGCTCTTTATAGAAGTGTCTTTGGGCAAAAACACAGACAAGGTCAACTGTAATTCCAAGGGTTCACTGCCAGCAGCAGGGAGATTAACAGAATTCCCCATGTTGAAACTGTGTCAGCGTTTCTTTTCCGTTCCCAATTTCCTCTCACTGACTAGAGGGCTCTATCACAGCATATTATTCATTTAGCAAAGCCATGTTGAAGGTAAACATGTTTACCGCTCTGATCAAACACGGTCACACAAGGCCATTCTGCTGTGACTGTGTTAAGGTCATTGACGGGAAAACAGTCCTAATCCGTAGCATTTAAGATTAGCATGACAACAGACGTCAGATGGCCCACAGTGACCAGGCTGGCCTTTGTTATTTTCAGATTTAGGTCAGCTGTTTAAAGATGGCCTTAAACTGATATTGATGATAATGGGCCAATCACTGACTCTTTTTCTGTTGTAGAATGAAAGTTTAAAAGCCTAATCTCCTTGTGAACCTTTGGTTGCAGCTGGTTTTAAAATGGCTAACCTGTTTGTTTTTCTTCTGCTGCTCAGACTTAATTATGCCCTAATCAATTTAAATCCAGCACCTAATCCTAGTTCATTTCCAACGTGGCATTAAAAGTGGAACCCAGTTTGCTTCAGTCATGAACTGATGCGGTCAGTGTCCGGCCAGCTTTATAGAAGAATTTCAGAGTGATTACAAGGCCTGTGCCTCGTTGTTTCTAGTCTTTTCCCAGCTGTCTCTGAATGGTGTTGGAGCTGGTTGCTGTGGTCTTTGGGTCAGAAAAAAATGGTCCTGTCATGTGACTGACTATTTCGGTCCGTGGAGCGGACTCTAAAGGTGAGGGCATAAGGGACACAGATAGCAGCCGAGGCGAGGTGGAAACTCTGTATTAATTAACCTTTATGAGATGCGACCGGGACTGTCAGAGGTGTCCTGTATCCACGGAAACCACTCTGACAGGGTTCATAGTAGAGGTCTTCCAGGGTAGCGTCACTGACACTGTCATGGCAACTGGCACAGTGCTCACCCCATGCCACCAGCTCTGCCCTCCTGACAGTAGATGGGCGTGACAGGCGCACCCGAGTGCCTCCATAAACACAAACACACTCATTCACTTCACAATTAAGTGTAACTTGTCTGTTGGTCATTGCCATGCTTTTTTCACCCTGCTCCTCTGATCAACACAGTTTAAGGTTAAAGGGGTTCAAAGGTGGGAAGGTGATGCTAAAGGGAGCTCTTTTAAGTTCACTTTTACATGCATCACCTATCATACATGTAGTAAATCATGAACAATCACAAAATCCTGATTGTGCACAAGTGGATGGGCGGCTCTAGCTCAAGTGCATAAGGAGCAGGAGGTGGTGGAGAGGGATAATCTGCTGAATTATGAGCTGCATAATGAAATATTCAGAGCTTTAAGACCCTTCATATGAGAAAGACACTGCAGGGACATGCTCGGATCCTAGAACTTGCATGATTTGAAGATACTGGGCTTGAATTTTCAATACAAATTTAATCAAGCCTCATCTGCATTTGTTGTCAGTTAGGTGATTGTGAGAGTGCAGCGAGGAGGAGGAGGGGGAGGAGCCTTGTGCAGTCACTCTGAAATGTTGCTAAGTAACAGAGATAGCATGAATAATGGTGAAATAAATGTTATACAGTCCTGTGGAAAGTCCTGCTATTGACACGTTTTCTCCTCTTTCTCCGTTTCTCCCCTTCCTGTCATGTTTCCCTTGCCCTCTTCTCTTCCTCTCACTCCTGCAGGCCTAACTGGTGAGATCTTCAAAGCCTGAAGACAGCATCACAGCCAAGCAGACAGAAGTTCCAAAGTATCTACAACCTCAGGATGCGTCAGCCCCTCCGTGAAATCCTGCTGATTCCCAGTTTTCCACTCACATAAGCCAGAAGCTCGGCCTTTAGTAATCCTGCAATGCTTTGGAGGCTCACCTGTCTCTTACGGCCTCCAGGCATGGTTCCTGTTTCAGTAAGCTGCTGATTGCGACCACCACCAAGGCATTCAGTCAGCACATCCTTCCTACCATCTGTATGCACATTTGGTGCAACTGCACACCCTCTTTTACCCATTAAAGTAAGTAGTATATCCAACTGTCAATCTAATGACTGAGATGACATTAAGTTTCCAGTAGCACTGCTAAGCCATACCAGGGGATCTGAGAGTTGAACATGACTCATGGGGAGGAGCCTGGCCCTGAGACACACAAGGATTCAGCTGTTCTAACTTATCTGGAAGGTTTACTGATGCATCCAGTTGTGGCCGGGCCTGGGGCCACGGCAGGTGGGAGGTCTGAAGCTGCTCACAGCAATCAGGAGCAAGGCGACAAGAGGGGTGGAACCTTCCAACTACCTAACCATGGTCCAACTACACCAAAGGCTGGCACAAATGGGCCCACACTAGGCTCCTCACAACATCTGAAAAAAGCTCGCTTGCTGCGCTCTGGAGCCTGGAATGATCCAGGGAACCAAAGGATTAATTCTCCTCAAATGGAGCTGAACGGCCAAGTGGGGGGGTTACCAAATGGAACTCTTGATGGATCTCCTCATTCTGGGGAAAGCACCCTTTTGGCTTCTCTGTTGCAATCATTTAGCTCACGGCTTCAGAGTGTTGCAATGTCCCAGCATGCTAATAAGCCCCCTAGTGAGTGTCCCTCTCCACCCAAGGCACCACCATCAGACAAAGAGCCACTACCTGTTTATGGGACTGCATCAAGCCGCTTGAAGGGTCTCATGAGAAAAAATAAACTTCAGAATCACAACAATACCCCGTACAGTCGCCGGGGCCATCAGGACAGGAACACAGAGTCTCCTCGGTCAACACACAGCGCCACGCCTCCAGCCACACCCACAGCTACTGAATCAGTGTCCTGTGCCGACCGTTTGAAGGCAGTGGCAAACATGGTAAAAATCCGTTCTAGCCCAGCACCTTCTCCCAAGCCCAGTGTGGCCTGCAGTCAACTGGCTTTGCTGCTTTCCAGTGAAGCCCATCTCCAGCAGTACTCTAGAGAACATGCACTCAAAGCCCAACTCTCAGGGAGATCTGCCAGTGAGAGACTAGCTGCCATGGCAAACCAGCAGCAGGGTCAGGACAAAAGGCCTTCCACCATAGGAGGGTCATCAGAGACTCTAAAGTCAACAACACACAATGGAATAGTAATAACAACCACTACTACAACACTCCCACGAACAGCAGTGTCCAGTCCACAGAGTCCTTCTCTGCTGCATGGCCCTGGCCAAAGTTCCTCACCCATTCCACCACCCGCTTCAGCCCACACTCACAGCCAGCCTCCAAGGGAGAAGCGAGGATTTGACACACGTCCAACCCGCCCCCCACAGACATGCAGCAGCTTGCTATTACTGCTGCTCAACAACCACAACAACCAAAAACAGCTGACAAAAAATGGGCACCTGGATGACATTGGTGGAGCTCTGCCTCCAAGTGGTTCCTCCTCAGTTACATCAGACAGTGAATGCTCCATCCAGGAGAGAAGCATCACAAAGGACAGCAGTGATGCAGAGAGCTCCTATTCCAGCTGTTCTCCCATTGACCTCTCTGTGAGAGGTCGGGCCAGTGCACAAGACACAGGGCTCAGAGGTACACCTGCCACCTTCACCGCAACCTTTTCTTCTTCCACTGTGGTCATATCCTCTACCCCAGCTGTACTTAGTCCCCAGTCTTCTGTTTCATCCTTCACATCTTCGACCACTGCTGGGTCTTCAGTTTTCACCGCTGCCTCTTCATCTTCCTCCTCTTCTGTTTCTACCTCATCGCTGGACAAACTAACCGAAACTTTATTAAACAAGTGGAAACCAGAGCCTTCCGGATCACATTTGTCAAAGAACAAGGAGCCTAAAATGAGCCCTGACCTCAAATCCCAACCTAAGGTCACACTCATGCAGCTTCTTCTTGAGCGCAGAAATAATGAAATTCTCAATAAAAGCATAAGTAAACAAGATTTACCACTTGATATAAAAATGGGCACCATGTATCAAAGTCAACAAAAGCTGCCTTGGGAGGAAACTAGGGCAACAAGCCCATCAGAGCGGCCAGTAGCTCCAGCACAGTCCGTGTATTCACTTAGTCGTGACCCAAATGGTGTATTGTCCCCATACTCCTCCACTCATGTCCAGTCCGGCCCACTCGATTTGTGCAAATCTAAAACATTCACTACTGAGAGAGCTCCAGAACCTGCCTTCAGTGCCAGTAAGCTGTTACAGAACTTGGCACAGTCTGGAACAACTTCTTCCTCCCCACCCATCTCCTCTGGAAAAAAGCTGGCCCAGGATAATGATGCCAACAGACCCCTTGCCCTGTTGGAAAGGCTCAATGCTCCAGTCAACAGAGCCACACCCACCCAACTCTCAGATGGAGCCTCAGGCAGTGCCACACCATTCAGTCACAAGGAAGCTTCACCTCCATCCCAAATTGAGAACCTCCTTGAGAGGCGCACTGTGCTCCAGCTCCTTCTAGGCACAGGATCTGCTTCTTCCTCCACTGTGCGCAAAGATAGGCTCAGTGGGAGTGGCAGAAGGAGCGTGGAGGTGGCAGGGGGATGTTCTTCCTCAATTGCATGTGACAGCTCTGATGGACCCGCCATTGATGTAAAGATTAAATCAGAGCTGACAGAGGAGGTCGGACCATACCCGGCCAAGTCTGAGGACTTGGCTTGCAAAACAAGAGAGAGCAGCATTGAGAAGAATGGCCCGTTTTCAGAGCCTCAGCAGGACTTAAAAACTGAGCCGCGGCCTGGGGAGGTAATAGCAAAATATGGTCTGCTCAGCCAGCTGCTTAAACAACAAACATCTACCTATTATTCAAGTGCTGCTTTGCAGACTGAGCCTCCGTTAAGACAGGTTAAGGAGGAGCAGAGAGATTATCCAAATCCCAGTCCCAAGAGGAGACGGGTCTGGTCTGAGCAGACTGATGGTTTGAATAGCATCAGCTCCCCAAGAGCAGTGGACAGTGTGAACATTTTTGCTTCCCCTGCTGTCCAGGTAGAGCCTGACCAGCAAAGGGGTTTAAAAGAAGAAGAGCCTCCACCAAGGAGTTCACCAAGTGAAACCTTTGGCAGAGAGAGTCGGGGCTTCAATGTGCTCAAGCAGTTGCTGCTCTCTGACAATTGTCTGAAGGAACTTTCTCAGCAGCCACAGGCAGCCTCCAGCCCTTCAGTTCTGCAGACCAACGGCAAAGCTAACGGGAACATTTTCAGTCAGCCTACCCATAACCACAACTTCCTCCACCTTCCCAGCTGGAATGCTCATGGTTCCCTGAATTCAGGGCTTCCAAGTAATCTAAGACCACTGCCCACCCCTCCTGCCAGTGAAAGCCCCATCCGCCCCCCATGGAGTCGCCACTCAGCTCCATGGCATGCGACTCAAAAGCGGGACGCCCCAACTCTAGTCAAACAGGAACCTGAGAGCCCTGTTCAGTGGAATAGTCAGGAGAGCGAAGAGCAGGAGGAGGACTGTTGTGACTCAAACCCAGACTCTCCACGACTCTCGCGTTCCAACCCCATCCTGTATTACATGCTACAAAGGGGCAGCATTCAGCTGAGGAAGGAAGCAAGGGATCAAGCAGAGGAAGCACCATCTGTAGTCCGAGTCAAAGAAGAGCCGATCAGTGACATGCATGCCTATGAACACAGTCTGAGCTCGGCTCCACAGTCTCCAGCCCACAAAGAAGAGAAGCACAGCCATGACAGCCCGAGGTTGAGCCAATCCTCCCAGTAGACGTTCTCTGCTGCAGAAAAATACAATGTTATTTCAAATACATTAACCCTTTTTCCCCACCATTTTGAATGAATTTTGCCAAACTGGTTTAATAAGAACATGAGTGATTTTTTTTTTTTTGTTCTGAAAATTTAAAGTTGTAAAAAGAAAAGATGTTTGTGTTGCTTTTTTTCAAGATGGCGAGGTCATTGAATGGTACAGTAGTGGTCTTTATATTAGCAAATGGCTAAACTTGTGTAACCAAAATTACAGTCTGATTGTTTCCCTCCACTATCTTGGTTTTCATTCGTTTCTTGAAGTATCCCGTAATCATTTTTGTCACTTTATCTGAACTGAGCACATAACACACTCGTGTCATTTTTGTTGCCTCTCTTCATTTACAAAGAACATTTCAAGCAATGTTTATCAATGATGATTCAAAAATACGTGCTCAATTTAGTGTTTATTTATTTTCTCTCTTGTAACATATTCAGACAGTCCCGTAAATTTAAAAGCGGATTGTTAAAGCTGTTGCCTGGAGGGCACAGAGGTTATCTACCACAGCGATTCGTTTGAAGGTGGATTCTGATCATGAAATGAGAGCTGTGGGATCTTCAGAGAGGAGTCTGCTGGCTTTGTCAGGATGTGCTATGATCACAGCAGTAAAAGAGTAACTCACTGCAGGTGGGTCAGCATGTTTTGGTTTCATTAGAGCTGCACCCTTTAGGCCAAAATTCAGCATTGCAGATTGGAGGGAGCTAGTTTGCAGACTGTGCTTCTCTGAGCAGATGGGTCATCAGAGTTTGTGCAGTGCTCACAGTTGAACAAGTGTGTGCAAACAGGTTTCTAGAGCAACAGCTAAAGGTTGCACTAGTTCACCCACTTATCTTACCGTCCTGGAAAAACCCACACTACTTTTTCATGCACAGAAGTAAGAGCGTGAAGCACACAGGGCTCCCCTCTCATGTCGAATGTGAAAAGACTCCCTGAAGTTTGCACTTTTGAAGCTGAGTCCTCGCTGTCCTCTGACAGGGATTATAGACATGTAATGAAACAGTGTCAGTATTGTTATCTGTTGAGAATTTGACAGATTGTGATTTTTTTTTCACATTATCTCCTAATTGCTGTGGTTTATGGGCATCTTTTTTTCTTTCTGTGGCAATCTCTTGTTCATTAAATGTCAAAAGAATTGCATGATAATAAAGAGGAGTCCACATGTACTTTTTTTGGTTTCAAAGCTGGATATGCCCCCCCCTCCCGCCCCGAGTACTGCTCTCCCTGACAGATTAGTGTCTCGAAGGATTGTTGGTTTCTAGCTCTTCATTTTTCATCGTACTGTATTCTTTTCAGTTGATTTCACTGCTTTATTCATTCAGTCTCGTGATCTTTTTAATACATATAGCTGTCTCTTCTATAATTAATACATTTTCACAATGGTTAAATATATTTGTGTAAATAGTACTTTCATTATGAAAGATGACTATTTTGTAATGTTTAAAAAAAAAAAAGATATTACCCTAGTTTTTAATGCCCTGATGTGTAAATATGAATTATATGCGTACATGTGTACATACGAAGGCCGAGGATGATGTGCCCATGTTCTTTTGGTTGGTTTGTTCTTTGCATGTGTCTCTGTGTGGTAAATGATAATCTATCCTGCGCTGTGTTGTGTAATAATGTCCCACTCTCCTCACTGCTGCCTGTTGCATGCAGACGCATGGGAACTACCTGTGTATCCCTACTGGTGACGGGGGAAATGTCAAGTCTTAAAATAGGTCCTTTTTCTTCATCTCAGAGTGAGCAAGAGGTTTGCTTTGAAGATGAGCAGTCCCCAGATAACAACAGACTCTTGAGCAAGTTGATGAAAATTAAACGTGCATTGAATATTTTGGTGATTTTCCTTTCTGTTACTGGTTAACAAAGCTCTGTGAACGAGCATGGGGCTGTAGTGAGGGACTGACGTACAATCATAGATCTGCATTGTGCATCTCAGAATTGCATTTGTAGCAGCAAATATATAAATATAATAAAAATGTTTCTTTTTTTCATGTGAAAAGCTGAAGCATTATTTTGTTTTTTATGTTTTCTTTTTTTTGGTGTTCATTTGCACTGATATCGCAGAAATAAAGTACTAAAATGCATGACTTGGTATGAATTTGTCAATTTTTTTCACTTTCGTTTTTTATTCTTTGATGTTAAGAATGTTGATTGAGCATAATACTGTTTTATATTTACATTTATGATCTAAAAGGTGTTCTAAATGTGTTCTTCTGCTCATGAAATTGTTGCTTTATGGCTTCCTAAGTGGAAACAAGGACACAAATAGGGGGAGCACAGGTATAAGATGATCCTTCTCCCATCACAATACATGGACTCTGACTAAACCTGCTGATAATGAAGTCAATGTGTGAGAAAAAGGTTGGCTAATGGAAGACATGAGAAGAAAAAAGTTCTTGTTTTTAGAATACTTCTAGTCACATGTATTTTCAACATCTGAACCATTGACTGTATAAGAGAACTGGAGTGAGTGACCCCGCTCCCTGAATTTCCAAACAGGAAGAACCTGTGGGCCCCAAGAAGCCAAAATCCCATAGACTTCTACAGAGAAATAGACAGTTATCACTCAGCCATTCTATTAGACAGAATAACCATTCTTGATCGGATACATTTTTCATAACATCTTGCTAATCCAAATTTTTTTAGGACATTTTTTCTGTGGTTCAAGTTAGTCTCGTTATAAACTGAACAATCAGAATGTGCTAGGCGGTCTCGTCGAACATTCAAAACCTTTGATTGACAGCTTCCCCCAAGAGTGCTTTTGAATGGTATGGATGTGAACTTTAACAAGCTCACTAATGAATGATGAGAGTGGTTATCATAGAAATGTAGACTCTGACCAATTTTTGCTTACTGAGGATCTCTGAATCCAACATGGCGGCATCCGTAAGGCAGAAAAACAGCGGCTGAATTGACTTCATTCAGGTAGAACTGGAAGTCAGTCATTTTTTATGGGTGACATCACAATGACTCAGTCCAGTTCTCAGATACAGTTAATGGTCTGGACCCACATTCATGAACATGTGTCTTGCATTGGTTAGGCTGTGTTATGTTCTGGTTGCGATGCATCCCCTCATTCTTATGCTTCCCTCTGAGAAATGTGCACGTGGATCAGAGCGGTGCTTCTTGCACTGCTCGGTTTTTCTTTTTTCAGATCTACAGAAATGTTGTATAATTCATATGAGTGGTCACTTATATACAGAACATTTTAATAAACCACAGCAACCATTAGGAAAATTGATGCTTCACTCTAGCCCCACACCAGCTCTGGCCTCCCATTAAAGAGTATTAGTGTTTTAGAAGGACATCAAAGCCAAACAGCACTTTCTGTAATCAAAGACTGCCCTATTAAAGTGGAGTGAGAGGATGTCCTGTATGTGCCCCAAAATCTCTGCTCCCTGCATGGCTGCTGTTTACCACAGTGCTGAGTCTGAACAAAGGCAGGAAAGATGCAGGAGCAGGAGGACCCATGAAGGTCACCAGATGTGTAGTGAATAACCAACACAAATGCAGCATCTCAGATTCAGGATCCATTATATGTCAGTGTGCAACAGCACAGCAACACATTTCCTTTGGAAAAAGTTTGAGTTCTGTGCTGCTATTCTGAACCCGGGATCAGCGTTTAGCACGAGACTTTCCAAAGGTTAAGGAGAGTTCAAGTCAAACCTTCCTTGTACTGGCCTGGAATATGAAGTCCAGTGAGCGAACAGGCATCTTTTTGTGTGCTGTTCTCTCTGCAGCACAGTTCCTCAGCCCTGACTTCCCTTTTTATTTAATCCTGCTCATGACTGACTGCGCACTCTTTAAACTCCCAGTAACCTTTCCCCTCTGCAAACTTCTCCATTTCAAGATTCTTATCGGGGCTGAACTGCTGGTAACCTCTTGATTTCCTCTGATTGCTGAAGCAGCGGCAAACATGAAGGAAGGAGGCACGAGTTTAAGAGGAGGTCAAGGTGTAAAACTCTACAAACGGCTGCTTGTCTGTGGTTTCTCTCTTTGATTTCCTGACCTTAGTGGGAGTCCAAAAGGATGTGAGCTCTGCACAGCAGGCAGCCGTTGGCTCGACTCAGGGCCAAGGACACCAAACTCCCACAGCAGACATTTGAGAGAAACTCTTCCGTGGCATTAAGGATGCTTATTATCTAGCAAACAACTTAATGACTGCACTTAACGTGCTCAGCCAAGAGTTTATCTACATGCAAACGCATGAACCATTTTAAACACCAACTACCCTTAAGCATGGTCGACTGACTTCACTGCTGCTGAGAGATGCCCTTGCTTTGTTTCTTCTTATGGAGGCCTCGTACAAGCTGACACTTGTCACATGTTGTCATGGTAATTAGTGTGAAAACAAACTCAGATGTTTGATCAACTTCTCCTCATACAAGTGTTTGAATCCCAAGCACAGTTTGACCTGGAATGAAATGCAAACACACCATTTGATTAGCATTTTATGGGTCTTGTGACTGCAGCACACGAGCCTGAAAGGCCTTGCTTTCCTGCATCAAGGCTTCCTCTCACCTTAACTGGTGCAGCCGCTGAAAGAGTCAAAGGAGGCAAAGACATTAAAAAGGCTGAGCTGAACACCTGGGGAAACTCCTGCAGTGTGAAAGGAGGTCAGAACCGTTTATTTTCCCGACCTTACGCTGGTCCTCCCGCTGGGGCCTGTGCTCTAAAGTCTCACCTCTTTGTGAAGTCTTTCTCTTAACCCTGGGGGTCATGACCTTTTGCCCCACCTGCTTTGCTCTGACCTGGCTGATCCTGTTTCCCGGGGCAGGATCAACTGTTGGCCTGCAGCTGTGCCCCCTCCCATGTATCAGCTCTAACAGAATAACACCCCGCCCACTCCCTGTTTTCCAGCAGTAAAGAGTCTTATGTTGGTGTGTTGGGCCCTGATTTTATTAGGTAAAGCTTTAAAAAACATAGAGAGCAGGGTGAGGTTCTCATTTAATTCCATCAAGTGGAATTTCCTTATAATTAGGTTTATATTTCTGACTAACACCCTTGACATGGCTGCGGACAGAAGTCACACAGAGTGGCAACAATCAACAACACATTTTATCTTGGTTAATGCACCGGAAATGTCTCTCTTAGGTTACACAGGCTTTTTTGGCTGCAAACATTGTTGACTTCAAAACTCATGTGCTGCTACAACAGCAGACAGCATCTGATTGGCTGATGCTTGTGCTGACACGTCAAAAATTAAACCGATTTGCTGCAAGTTATTGATCTGAGCCAAAAGACGCACCCATGTCAACACCATTAAAGTCCCACTCTGAACATCTTTTGATTTATTGTAAAATTGTTCCCAGTGATTTTTGATTATAATGATGCCATTGTCAGCCACAATAAAAAAACGGACATTTTCTAGGACATAGTTTCTGCAGAGCAGCAGGAGTTGATCAGAAATTCATCTCTGAGTTGTGGGCGGGACTGTTGGTGCGGTGCAACCCCGGCTCCACTTCCTATCATCCATCTGTTTACACACTCCTGCTAGCTCAAACCCCAACCTAACGTTACCAGTGGAAGAAAAAATGGTGAGCAATATCAGAGCTGTCCAGCTGCATAGTTCTGATCCAGATTCCAGCTCAGACAAGGAAAACAAAGATGTTCATGGATCTGTTTGTTTGCAAGTGACGCATCAGAATGGAGCGGAGCAGGGAGCTTGTGACCCACTGACTGAAGTTTCTACATCCCTGCTTCAAGGTTTTTCAAATGGCATGTTTCATCTGCTCCTGATTCACAACAATCGGAATAAAGAAATACTCAGAAATGTCATTCTAAATTTAATTTTCTTTACCAATGTTTTCCATCATAAGAAAATGTTTAATACACCACGGACGCCATTTTTATCAGTGGTTTTAACACAGCTACTTTCATGGCACAGACTGTAAGCAAACCATTGGTAGAGATCACTGACATAGAACCCTGGAAAGCTTAACCCCTCCTCGCATGTTCCTAACAAGAAGTACATGCTAGCTCCAAGAAGCCAAAATCCCATAGACTTCTATTGAGAAATAAACAATTATCACTAACTCATTTTAGTTGTCAGAATAACCATTCTTGCCCTGATACTTTTTTCTTAACGTCTTCTTTCTAATCCCTGTTTTAATATTTTTTTCTATATCGTAAGTTATTCAAGTTATAAACTGACCAATCAGATGCCTCAGTAAAAGCATGAGGTGCCCGCTGTTCCCACCAGGAACGTTTGATTGACAGCTTCTCCAGAGTGGAAGGGGTGTGGACTTCCAACAAGCTCACACATGATTGGTGACTGAAGTTTCCCTAAAAACGTAACTCAGACCAACTCGGACCAATCACTGTCAACCGGATTCAAAATGACGGCGCACGTATCAGGAAGCAATGAGACGGATTTGCCTTCATTATGAGCCAGAGGTAAAGCATTTCTATGGGTGACCTTACACCTCGATTTGTCCAGTGAGAATATATGGTCCATGGTAGAGATGCAAAGTCTCCATTACCCTTTTCAATAATGACAATGGCCCTGACGCCACGCTTCAAATGATTCAGTTGTAACCCCCATCAGAAGTAGGCCCAGCAGTTCTTCCAATTATCCAACCCTTCCAGAAATGACGATGTGATGCTTCCTGCTTTAATTCTTTTTTGAGCACACAGAACACGTGTTTTCCAGATCAGCACAAACACAGCCAGTGTTGTTGTAGTAATACAGGGATTACTGACGTGTCAAATCTAAAAGAATTTGATGGTTCACAGTTTTCCTGTTCGTTAGAACCACATATCTGCCCACAAAAGAGAAAATACAAACAAGTCAGTCAAAAATATATAATTTCTGTTGGACTTTCTTGTTGTTTTGTTCAAACTTTTTCTGATGCTGTT
Source organism: Oryzias woworae (assembly GCA_016861445.1). NCBI lineage: Eukaryota > Metazoa > Chordata > Actinopteri > Beloniformes > Adrianichthyidae > Oryzias > Oryzias woworae. Next base: position 4,381,714 of record BOLG01001664.1, read on the forward strand.
CAGACACTGAAAACATTTTTTACATTTTGTTCAGGATCTGTGCAAATGGAAGGTTGTTTATGTAACTTCATTTACTGTTTCAAAATGTTTCATATCAAGAAAAGGCGGTTACTTATTTCTCAGAGGTCCTCAAAAAAATCTTTTGTGCCATCTGACTTTGGCTGCATGCTCAAGTTAGTTTGTTCCTGCAGAATATGTGAGACTCCATTAACATCTGATATGTTCAGGTCACTCAGTCTGGAAGTCCTGAGTCCTGAGTGACAACAGACCAACTTTATGCTTAATGAAACATGATGATACCAAACATGTCCTGTCACCTGGAGGAGGAGGAGAGCAGACACATGAGGAAGATGTCTGCTGCCTTCATCCAAAAGAGCATTTAGGATCTCAGGGAGTCTCGGGTTTTTGTATTAGCATGATGCAACTGCTGCAACAAAGCACTCACACACAGGAACAGAAATATTACTGCCATCCAGTGTTTGTCTGTGTTATTACAGAGTTATTGCATGTCTTGGCTGCAAAAAGGAACAAAGTTTTTCTATTTTAAACATCACAGTACAGAAGTGTGAAGACATACAGAGTTCAAAAATGTTACCATGAACACAATCAGTATTCAGACAACAGTGTTACTCCCAATGCCAGGATCTTATTCTTGTCTGCAATATCACACAATGTAGTTTCATGCATCTCATGTACTACATCTGATACAACTAGACTGAGTCTTTGTCACATTTCTCTCACCTTCTGACTCATGGAATAAGGTAAGGAAAATTCTGTTTGGGTTTGTTCCTGTAGAGGTGTCTTCAGGAAAAGTTTTGGGCACAATTTTGAAGACTCGTGAAAATGGTGTTCTTAACAATGAGTTTCATGGGCTTTAGAAACTACACCACCTTGTTGCCATTGTCCAATATACGTAAAAGGGTGACGCCATATCAGAAAGGTCAGTAAAAAATGACACACGGCTTGGCAGATACAGTAAAATGACTGTGAAATGTTTAATTTTGGTCTGATTTTAAAAAGAAAAAACTGATCATTACAAAAATAAGACCCAGGTTGTGGTATTACTGTTTTTATATTAAGTGCAACACATGAACAACATTTAATTTCATTGTTGGGCGGCCGTGGTGCAGTAAAAGGGTGGTTGGCCTCTGATGGGAAGATTGCAGGTTCAATTCCCACCTTTCCCGCCCATGTATGGAAGTGTCCTTGGGCGAGACACTAAACCCCACATTTCCCCTGGTGGAAGGTTGGTGCCAGAGTTCTGCATCAGAGCCACCATCAGTGTGCGAGTGTGCGAGTGTGTGAGTCTGTGAATGGGAATTCACATATAAAGCGGTTTGGGCCTTTGAGGAAGCTAGAAAAGGGCTAAACAAGTATATCTCATTTACAATTTTCCAAACTTTTCCATAAATAAACACCTCATTATATAGGAAACACAATGCTACTTGATGCATAGTTGTTATTTTATTTAAATCTAAACAGACTAAGATTTACACAAACTGTTAGACTCCTCAGTCCGTGTTTCAAGACAGGTCAGGAGGGTAGCCGACATCACCGCAGATTACCTCTGTGCCAACAGTCCCACCACAACTCAGAGGTGAATTTCAAGTGAACTCCTGCCGCTCTGCAGAAACTATGTCCCAGAAAACGACAGGCTTTTTTTATTTTTGCTAAAAACAGCAGAATCATAATTAAAAGACCACTGGGAAGGCTTTGAAAATACTGTAAATCAAAAGATGATAAGACTATTTTTTTAAAGCCTTTTCTGTGGGGTTTTGGACTTTGCTTAATTGTTGGAGTTGTGTTTTGGTTTCCACTTCCTGTTTTATTTTGTTGTTGGTTGTACTTCCTGTGTGCTCTCCTTAGTGTGTGTTCTCTCCTTCCTTGATTGGCACACCTGTTTCCACTTACCTCATCCCTTCCTCCTAGTTATAAGTCTTCGTCTCCCCTGCACTAGTTGTCGGGTGGTTTTTGTTGCTTCTTGGACTTGTGGAAGATATTTCGAGTGAGTGTTTCAATAAATGAGAGACTTTGTATTCTTGAGTTCTGTCTGCTTCTGTGTCCGCACGTCAACCCTGACATTTTCAACATGTCAGCAAAACAAAACCAGTGCGCCCCATCACCCTTTCTGAATTCAAGATGCTGCAAATGTTTCCAGACACATTTGAACCTTCACTCATACATGCTGTCACCTGCCACAGCTCAGTAAATTTCAAACAAGAATTCTAGCTTTGAGTACCTCTTTTGGGAAGCTAACCACATTGAAGCGTGTTAATAGGTGATATAGCATGAACAAAAGAGAGAACTTTGATTTCTCTGGTTAATTTGAACCTTTAGTTAAGACTGTCTGTAACCCCAGCTCCCTGAAGCAAAGATGGTTCCAGTGCAGCCCTGTCCAAGCAGACCTACTTTATAGAATTTATACAGCCAATGAACACATGTGAAAATGTGCACTGATTAAGAAAAACAAAACAAATGACACAACAAAGACTGCAGCGATCTCTGTTATATGGAATGTTTCAGGAAAACAAGAATAGAAAGGATTACTTGCACTAGAAGTGATGCTCAGTCCATTCAGACTGGTTTCTAATTGAAGTAATGTTGCTTTCAATAATCACCGTCTGTTCACATCAAACCACTGTGGCTTAATTGAATGTCCTTCAAACTATTAGACAGCCTTAAAAGAACAAGCATTGTAGAAACTACTGTACATGAACGCTGCAGGTCAAGGAATTCAACAGATATTTAGTGGTTGTAGCTGGTCAGCAGTTCTTTCATAGTGGTCCTGTCTTGTCTGAATCAGGGAATGATGCTGTTGCAGATGCTGCTTTTGCAAATGGCTGCAAACTGTGTCCCATTCACAAATGAAAATGCTAATAAACAGCAAATACAACAACAACAACATAGACCTTAAAGTCCCACTTAATCATATTTTGATCTATTTTCAAATTGTCTTTGGTCTCCTAATTATGATTATGGAGCTTTAAACCAAAATCAGAAAACCTGTCGTTTTCTAGGATATAGTTTCTCCAGAGCGGCATGAGTTCATTGGGAGTTCATCCTCTGAGTTGTGGGCAGGACAATTTGTGCAGAGGGAACCGGCCTTCCTATCCCATCATCCTTTTGTTTACACTCACTCCCACTAGCTTACAGCCCCTCACAACCCCAACCTAACATAAGTGGTGCAACAAAAATATTGAGGCTCTCCAGCCGTACAGTTTTGATCCGTATTCCAGCTCAGATGAGAAAAACAAAGATGGATCCATTTGTCTGTAAGTGGATACATTAGGATGGAGCAGAGCAGGGAGCTTGTTGCCCAGCAAATTAACAACCAAACAGCATTTCATCATTTGTTCTGATTCAAAACGTTTGAATAAAGAAATCCTCAGAAATGCAATTTTAACCAGATTTTTTTTTAAATATATGACCTCCATCATGAGAAAAATGCTACAAGAACACGTTAAACTACAAAAACACCAGTCCCACTCCCACCATATTTTTTCCCAGTAAACTGTAAATTTTCCCAATTGTTCCCAGTATTCTTTATATTTTTTGCAAAATTTAAAAAGTCTTTACTTTTTTTTAAGACATAGTTTATGCCCCGCAACAGTAGCTCAAAAGAAATACAAATCTGGTTTGTGGACGGGGCTGTCGGCCTGGAGCAACCCCGCCCCCTTCCCCTCCCAGTCGCTGGGAGCTCTGTCTGTGCGCTCACGTGTGAGCTTATAGCCCCAACCTAGCATTAGCAGTGCAAAAATAGTGTTATGCAATGTTGGATCAATCCAGCCATTAATCTGAGCTTTTTCAAGCATCCAGTTTTCTGATCCAAACAATTTAAATGATTAAAATGATAAAATCCTATAAAACACAGTTTTAATCCTAAATTCATTCATTTAGGTCCTCTATTATGAGAAAAATGCTACAAGAACAAAACACAAAAAAGACCATTTTCACTGGAATGGTTCTTTAAGAAATGAGCATGATACCACATGAAGCAGAATTTTAAGATCACAGGCAACGTGGCAGCTGCTCCTGGATCATTTACACTACTGCAGATCACCGCAGACTAGTCCTGGTCTGTGGATCAATTGCCACCTGGCTGCAGATGAAATAATAATGTTTTATTATTTTGAAAAATCTTTCATTTTAACAATAACCAGACCCCCCCCCCAGGGTCGTGGTAAAATCCTTATGGGTTGACCGGTCCGCAGCCACAAAAAGGTTTGGGAACACTGTTGCACTACTGTCATTAAAACCAGTCAGGGTTTTGTTTTATTTGGGGCTGTGAACGCACGCGATTAATATAAAAATTAATCTGCGCTAATATTTACTATAGCAGGTTAATTACATGTCATGAGCAACCGTCTTCCGCTTTGCGCCATGGCGCTTTCAGTCTTCCACAGCATGCGTTAATTTCTGATAATGCACACTTACTTGGTACTATCTCGTTTATAATGTGGTCATTTACAAAAGAAATCAATATTCAATCGATTTTTAGTTCTTTATTCTTGTTATTTTTTAGGTTTAGATCGTTTTTTTCACAAAAAGGGGACTGTTTGATTGGTGGTGTGGCCCCTTGTCACAGTAACACGAGAACGCTTCACTGGGTTGGCAGACCTTGACTGCAGCGGCAAAGCAAAGTGATATATATCCTGATCGTCATGATAGGTTCAAAAAGCATCAGATCAGAGAAAAAAGTTACAGTTACTCTTACCGCTTGTTTTTGTCCAGAAGATGAAGTAAAACGTTTATTTTAAAGAAGCCTACACAGGGATATAGAACATTTGGACTAGGTGGGTGGAACTACTTTTTTAGATGCACATCAAAACCCAGCAGCCAATTAGATTAGAGTATTCACCCGGACCATTTAAAGTGCAGAAACACAATGTTTGTTTCTCATGGCTGTGTATCAGCATCTTTGTCTTCTTGGAGTAAAACTTCAGACATTAAAGTCTTTACATTTCTGCTTATATTACTGTTGGTGTGTTTTGTGCACAATAATTAATCTTCTGAGTTATCACTTTACAAATTAAAAAATTTCAGACAATAAAAATTAAGGAAAAATGTTCTCTCTGACCTTTTTTTTGTTCAAAAGCGGTATATACACTGACATAAAATGTACCAAGTAAAACATTGTGATTCGTCACAACCCAAAGTGTGATTAAAATGATTTTTTTTATCAATTGACTTTTTTTTTTTTTTTTTTAATCTGTGACTTCGGTGTTTGAGGAACCCCCCCAACCACTACCACAGAGTTACAGATCGATCAAAGAGTGACAGCAATGAGGAAGCACAGAGGGATTCAGGATTTACATGGTCCTCTGACATGCTCATATAAACACTCCAAATGATAAAGAGACAACAGTCCGTCAAGGACAGCAGTTCTCGTTTAGCTGTTTAAAGTTGAAAGATTTGTCGTCTTCCCTCTTTCTGATATCAGAGCGCAGCATGCAGCATTTGTGAATTATTTAGTTTATTGACCTCTGCAGGGATTTAATGTGAAGGTCATTTCCTGCTGGCACATGGAGAGCCGGCGGGGTCCTCAGGTGACAAAGCCAAGGTCGTCTGTCTCCCTTCAGTTAATAATATATTTGTCACACGGGGTGTGTTGCCCCCCAACGCACTGCCACTGCCTTCCACTTGATTAGTGCAACCAATAAGGACTGCCAAAGATAATAAAGCAGACATTGGCTTAAGGAGATGTGTCAAATCCCCCCCTCCCCACACACAGACACACAAATTGACATCCCACCCCACCCCCATGCCTCTGTTGTTGTTTTATTGTTTCCAGGATGAAGGTTAAAGGGAGATGCTGAACAGACAGAACAGCCTGTGGGGCCTTGGAGGGCCTGGCAGCATCAGCAGCAGCCCTGCACCCCGTCCCACACAAGACTGCAGATAGTACGCTCCATTTAGGAGTCACAGGGGCAGGAGGGTGAACCACAAGGGTCAGTGGCTTTAAACAGCCAATGAGGGGGGCAGCAGAGAGCCACTTCTTGATGTGACCGCCACTGATAATGATCAGAGAGAAATGGAGCCAAATCAGGGCCGTCGCTTAGCTGAGACAAAATGGCGCCTCTGAAGTGACACCCAGGTGAGTGACGGAGGATGAGAGCAGTGCATGTTTTCAAAACACCTTAGTGGAGAGTATGAGAGGATGGTTAGCAGGAGTCTCACACTGACAGGAAGAAGAGGATGGCTGAGAAGGTGCTGCAGTCAAGGGGGCGGAGCTTCAGAACCATCAGTGCATGATGGATCCACCACTGTGTGAGCTGTGGAAGCTGCTGCTGACAATGCTTTTGCCTTGTTATTGGACCACGCAGACATGTGGGTCTGTTAGGACACAGAAAATGAACAATACTTCTCTTTAAAGTTTCAGTGTTCAACAAATTTCAAACCAGTTGAACTCCAAGCCTTATTACAGACCCACTCCAATAAAAATGGCTTTTTGGTGTTCTTAACATGTTTCTCATGATGAAGGACATAAAGAAAATTAAGTTAAACATTTGATTTCTGAGTATTTCTTAATTCAAATGATTGTGTATCAGGAGCAGAAAAAAACACGCTTTCGGAAAATTATTGCATTCGTTCTGGAGATAATACGCAGAGCAGTTCATCAGCTCCCTGCTCTGCTCCATTCTGATGCATCTACTTGCAGACAAATAGATCCATGAACGTCTTTGTTTTCCTCATCTGAGCTGAAATCTGGCTCTAAGCTGTATACAAGTGTCCTGCCCACAACTGAGAGGAGAATTTCTGATCAACTCCTGCCGCTCTGCAGAAGCTATGTCCTAGAATATGACACAGGTTTGTAATTGAAAGACCAGTGGGAACAGCAAAATGTAATTGGAACTGGTCATTAAAGTCTGAAAAACACCAATGGTGCATGTTGCAGGTGCATGGCTTTAGCGTGGCTTTGCTTTTTTACACTGCAAAGTCCACTGACTGAGTCACAGTACAGTCTGGTGGTGAAGGGATGACCAACACTGGTGCGTGAGCACTGTTTGACCATTGACTAATACAGGCTAGAAGCGCTACGCTAGCTTGTTGTAAATGCAAAGTTGGACGCCATGTTGGAATGGGCTAGATGTCAGTTCACTGTTGTGCTACAATTATACAAACAGAGCTGGAAAAACAAGGATGTGAATTTTCACAAGTAAATGATTACTGTTAGCCAATAAAAGAAAGCTTCAAGAGTACAGTTTAGGAAGATCTGAGTGAGTTTACTCAGAACAGTGAACGTTTAGGCTGATCTTGTAGTTTATTATCACATTATTTTCATGTTTTCTGGCAGGACCACATGTGTTTTTTGTTTAATGGAGGATGACCATGGTGGTGTTTGTATGTGTGTTCAACCTCAGGTCAGAGCAGACGACCCGCAGAATGTAAGCATGTTACTAAGATGAGAAAAAAAAACTAACCAGGATTTCCTCAGTAGGCCAGGTGTCATTGTTTAATGCCCCATCCACAATATGGCGTTGGTTTTTACATATCCTGGGCAATGATTACAGGCTAATGTAGCGCCTCTAGCCTATGTAACTCGTTGGTGTCGACCCCAAACCCTGTATTGGTGCGTGTATCACAGTAAGAAAAAGTAAGAAAAAGTCATGTGAACGACATAGGCTGTGTGCACACACGTTAAAATCACTGGACAGCTTGACCCCTCCCCTCTCGTGTTCCAAACAGGAAGTATCTGCTGGCTCCAAGAAGCCAACATCCCACAGACTTCTATTGAGAAACAGACAGTTATTACTCAGTCGTTCTATTAGTCCGAACAACCATTCTTGCTCTGATACATTTTTCTTAACATGTTCTTGGCAATAATCTAATTTCTTTCCATTAGATATCTTTTTTTGTCACAAGTTATTCAAGTTATAAACTGACCAATCAGAAGCCTCAGTAAAAGCATGTGGTGCCCGCTGGCCGCCACCTCCAACATTTGATTGACAGATTCTCCCAAGCTGCTTTCAGTGAAGGGGTGGAAACCTGGAAAGTTTTCCTTTAAGTTTTCCTCATACTTTGACTTTCCTGCTGTGGATAAAAATCCCACATCCTTAGAAGTTCTTATTCCAGATGTTTGGTTCTAAATCATTTATCTTCTCCAGTCTTGTGCTTATGCCAGTGGGTGCAGGAGAACCGGACAGTCAGCAGCAGCCTGTGTCAGGACTCCTGACTGAAGGAGGGTAAGTTTGATGTCCTGAATTAAGCAGAGAGGCTCAGGATGGGAGGTGAACCGTGCTGGATGAAAGCATCATCTCTGATTGGGAAGGTGAGGATTGGAGTTTATTTGATGTGAAGGTGCAGGTTTATCTGAAATGCCATTGACTGGTATGATTTCATTTTGTGTGATGATCACTGGAATTTCTGCGTTTCTCCAGGAAAATTTGGATCTGACTTCCTGTGGACTGGCTGACCCCTCTGCATGCTTACAGACTTTATGCACTAACAGTTTCAAAGAGCTTGTTTATTTGCAGCTCTCTAATGACAGGAACTAGTCACTGGCTTTAAGCTGTTTTTCTTTTGTCAAGTAATAAAGCTGCAGGACAGTAATGAAAAGAAGTTCAGGGACGCGGCTTTGACTGTGTACGTGCTTCTCTGTGACAGTCGCCCTCTGGGCTTCTGCTGCCAGGAGCCCCCCCCCCGGCTCATCAGACTGGGAGGTTATCTGCACGGGCTCCTGTCGGCCTGCTCATTAACAAGTGCTGGGGCAGAAATCCAGGGTAAGGTCTTCAGGGTGAGGTCTTCACTTCAAAAGTAACTGTGGCTCAGACCTCATTTGCAACCAGACAAGCCCATTGTAGCAGCAAATAAAGCAATATTGATTTTGCAAGTGGCAACTGGGCTGTGCATCTTATTGATCAGGATCAAGCACTTATCACTCTGCAGACCCAGACTGTGTGGGTGCACCCAGGTCTCAGGTCTTAATTAGGACAGTGGCCTTTACATGCTTCCTCACCTAATGAAGCTTCAGTAAGACTGCTGTGTTTGACCTTCTGTGTAGCTTGGCGGGCCAAGTGCCCTTCTTCCCTTGCTGGAAAAATCTTACAGTAAGGTCAGAAGTACAACTTAGATGTGGCTAATATGCTCTTTTTAGCGGCCTGCTAATCTTTAATAAAATGTCTCTAACTGATGGAAACCTGTAGAGCACTGGAGGACCAGAAGTGAAGACAATGACTGGTTGGCTTCAGTGGTTTGGATGCCACACCTTCCAGTCACACTGAAGTGTCCTCAGTGACAGAACTTTATGCAGAACACAGAAACGGTCAGGGATGACACCAACATTAACAGAATATACTGTATACGTCTGCATTCACTCATGGTAAGGAGGAAAATCTCGCTTAATGTGTGAAGCGAAAACAAAGAAATCCTCCAAAATGTCTTTTATTCTGTGTGACTCAAGAAAAAGAATATTAACAAAACAACTTTCTGTAGGTAGCATTGTGCCACACTCTAATGCATCTGTTAAAGCTGTGGTCTATGGGGTATAGTAACGCAGTTTATGTCTAACTGCTGTTATTGGTATGTTACTGTAATAAAACATTGGTTGCTGAAGGCACAACCAGGCGTCCATCTGTTTATTTCAAGGCTAAACCAGCAAATGTCACATCCTCCACTCAAACAGGCCTGAGATGCAGTCCATCATGTTTTTCTTTCCCTGGTTTGTTTTAGTCCAAAAGGTTCAATTAAGAAATATATCAAACATGTTTCCAAGTCATAAAACCACCATAAGAATCAGTCAAATCTGTCAGATTTATCAGGAAGTCCACCAAGAGCAGTATTCTGCTGGGACTTGGTTGGCTGAATATTTTGAGTGTGTTTAGGGGAAAACTGGATGGGGTTCATTTCTATTGCAGTTTTTTGTTGGTTACATAACAAAAGTGTTCCTGTTGTTTTCTGTCTGGATTTGCCCTCCTGATACAGGTAACAAGTCAGGTATGGTGATTACACACCTGGATCAAGCTCTTTTACGCCGAGTCAGGGCGGTATCTGGTGTCTTTACACTGTATGTCCTTATTTATTGAAATCATTTAAAGGACAAACATTTTTAAACCGATTTAGCTTTCTCCATCTTTTTCTGCTTTTCAAAGAACCAAGTATTAGCTTCAAACAAAACCTCACTCAAGCATTCTGACCTCATAGTTCTGAAGTTGTAACTTCTTAATCTGATGACGTAGAACAGCTAGAATTCACCCAAAGTGTAAAAGTCTGTTGGAAATCTGTTAAAACCTCCACAAACGAAATGAAGGCAGAGGTTTCTGTATCAATGACATTTTTACATGAATTTATAAAGTATTTTGTTCTGTGATGTCTGGAATTGAAAAGCTAAAGTCCAGAGAACAGCAGGTACCACACAGTGAGCAGTCAGTTTGGGAATAAAGTTCATGTCAGCAAACACTAAAGAAGTAACATCATTTTGTACCTGTAGTGAAAATCTCAAGTGAATTCAAGGGCTTTAAGGAGCATGGTTGTACGAGGAGGTGTCATTTAGTAAGAGTTGGAAAAATCCAATGATTTCGAAGGAATTATGGAAAGCTATAGAGTGACTCATCATTTTCCAAAGAATTTACAACAGTTTTAACTAAATAGAGGAAGAAACACAGTAACATTGTCCTTCTTTCTTTTTTTCTTTATTTTGTTTTAGTGTTTTCAGAGTCAAATTTAAGATTTTACTACAACATATAATGTTCAAGGATTAAAACTTTCTTTCAATATCACTGAATGTATATAAAAGAGGTTGTTTTTCTTGTTACCATGTATAACTGAAAACTGAGAAGTTGGGGTGATCATGTGAATGTTTGACTCATCCTTTTCATCTCAGATAAAAAACAAAAGAAAACACCTGATTACTTCTATTGTAAAGCCCAAACCTGCCTTCATGCTGCACAATGCTTCTGGATGGTGGTGCAGAGGTAGAGCGGATCAACCTCTGATTGGAAGAACACAGACTTGGTTCCCGCCTTGCCCATCCATGTGTTGAAGCATCTTTGGGTAAGACACTGAACCCCACATTGCTCCTGGTAGTTATGGGTTGGCGTCCACATTTAACAGCAGAGATATTGAACCGTCATCAGTGTTTAAATGTGTGTGTGAATAGGTGTATGGGGCTGTGACTCACTGTAAAGCACTTTGGGCCTTCTAAGAAGGTAGTAAAGCGCAATACATATACATTATTTGCCATATTACTCATTTTAATGTTTAACTCATGTTAACACAGGAACTATTTTAAGCTGCTGGAAGTCATACTTATCTGAAAGTTCCTAGTTAGTTGATGCAAGTGATACGTCTTTCTCACACAACAGCATTGACTGTATATTAAAAGCCCACTGAGTTACCCTTCGCTCCTGACGCTCCAAACAGGAAGTATCTGCCGGTTCCAAGAAGCCAAAATCCCATAGATTTCTATGGAGAAATAAACAGTTATTACTCATTCATTGTATTTGTCTGAATAACAATTATTGCTCTGATACTGTCAGGGTTGACGTGCGGACACAAATGCAGACGGTAATCTTGAATGAAAAGTCATTCGTTTATTCACAATAGCACTCAAAAAACCAGTAGAACATTCCTTGAAGGAACAAAACCACCCGACAACTAGTGCAAGGGAGACGAGGACTTATAACCATGAGGAGAGGATGAGGTAAGTGCAAACAGGTGTGCCAAGTGAGGAGGGAGGGCACACACACTAGGAGGGAAGTGTCAAGTGACCTAAAAAGCAATATTGAACACAGGAAGCACAACAAAATAAAACAGGAAGTGACATCAAACACAACAACAACCAATGTCCTGGGTCCATAACCCCACAGATACTTTTTTAACATGTTTGTGATAATCCTGATTTTTTTCATTGCATGTTTTTATTGCAAGTTTTTCAAGTTATAAACTGACTGATCAGTTGCCTCAATTCAAGTATGTGGTCTCAGTCCACCGTTCAAATCGTTCTTTGAAAGATTCTGCCGAGCCCGCTTTTACTGGTGGGATATAGTGGCTTTCCAGCAGGCTTAATGTTAAACGGTGAGAGTGGTTGCCATAGAAATGTTGACTGAGAGCAACTTGTTCCTCTTGCTGCTTACTGATGCCATCTGGCTACAACATGGTGACAACCTTAAGGAAAAAAATGGCGACTGAATTGGCTGAGCAAGTCCTTTTCTTTTGGTGATGTCACACTCACTCTTTCTTATACAGCCAATTCAAATCACTGACCCATTGTGTATCACAGGGCGCTGGGCTTGGTCCAGTCATGTTTAGTCCAAGCATGCTTCCATTAGGTAACATGCAGCTCGGCGTTTATTTCAATGAATGTGCTGATGACACTCAACTATGCTGTCATACTAATAGAGATGTATTATATTTACCAGAAGAATTTTAAGCACATTTCAAAGATTTAACAATTGTCTCTGCCTAAACAGAGTTTCTGTTCTTGGACCTGAAGTCTTCAAGTATTTATTTGGTAACAATATCACCAAACATCATTATTTGGTCTCCAGTCTAATCTTTGGGAAACCTTTGTGAAGAAGACTTGAGTTTCACGTTTTACATGAATCTAATTTCTACAACATAATTCTGTCATTTTCACAATATTTCTAAATCCATAAACAACATGTTTCAGACAGATGAAGAGAAATTAGTTTATGCTTTACTTTCTTTAAGATAAGACTGCCATTGTTTACTATCAGACCTCCCTAAAAAATCCTCCAGCTAGTGTAAAATGCTGTAATCAGTGACTGATCTTTTTTTTAAGCTAATATTATGCTGACTTCAGTGGCTACCAGTTTAAAAGCAAAAGAGATTTAATAATGATTTAATAATAACATGTAACATGTTCACCAATCCCTCAAAAACTGTGGATATCCCAACTGGGTTTTCTCCAAATCCCAAAGCTCAAGAAAACAAGACCAAAAGCCCAGAAGGAGCAACGCAGTCATTCCCTACGTCTCCGGCTTATCTGAGAAACTTAAAAGGATTTTTAGCCAAAACAGCATCCCGGCTTACTCCAAACTCATTAATACTCTCAGACAAAAACTGGTTCATTCCATGGACATTATTAACAGAGTAATCTTGTGTACTTCATCTATTGCAGTTAGAATTGTGATGAACAGTACATTGGAGAAACAAAACAACCCCTACACAAGAGGTTACACCAACTCTGGTGGACCAGAATCTGCAATACACCTACACTTTACCATTTTTTGAGGAAAGTGAGTCCGAATTTTGCCAGAGAGAAAGGATAGTTTGAGCGAGGAGTGAAAGAAACGATCTTTGTCAAGAAAGACAAACCTTCCTTAAACAGAAACGGTGGTCTGAGATATAACCTGCCTTCCATCTACAACTGTTTGTTCAAACCCAAACAAACCAGGTTCTCCCAGGCTGGGACGGACCCTCACACGAGCGTATGACAAAGGACTGCTAATGACCTAGAACCCCGGTAAACGACTCCAGCGGAGGACAAAGGACACCCAACAACCCGAAACCCATCAGGCTATTCGCGGTCACTTGGACCAGTAGAATGTAGTTTCAGGTCCAACAACTCCTTCTTAAAGAAGTATTAACCAGCTCCCTTACCAGTCTAATCAATTCAGGATTAGACTGGATTAGACTCTTGTATAAGAGGTTAAACGTCTTTATCTTCGTCTTTTCTCCACATTTGGAACATCCTAGTTATATATATGTCTGTGGTAAAACTTAACAAATTAAAGAAAATACAGAAAAATGTAATTTGTTCCTATTAGGAAATGAGAGTTTATCAAACCAGTGGATTTAACTTATTTAGGATATTTCCCAAGTAAAATTATGTTTATAATATAAAACACATTTCTTTAAGGTCTAAATGGGATTTCAGCTTTTAAACACATGAATTCTTGAGATTGGCGCTGTCTAAAAGTAGACCAATGAGGAAGTTATTCTACATTTTACCCTATAGGTAAAGATTTAAAAAAATAATTTCCACAAGCGCTGCAGAGAGCCACGTGTTATTGTTCACCCAGGGCCCCCAAACTGCTAAGTCTGCCACTGAATGAACAATGTCTCACCTGCCAAAGTGGCTAGTGGATAGTTTTTCTACCCAACCAGACAAAAGTTAGACCTGTATGTTTCATGTGGGCGGGAGTTAATTTAGAGCCTTGTGTACAATCATCATATAATTCATGGACGCAAAAAAGGCAATCAAACAAGACCATGTCTAACAATCATAGGAGAGGTGAGGACAGATGACAAAATTAGGTCAAATTTAAGTCCCCAAACAGCAGACTTGCATTTAATTTGGCATCACGCATCAATAATTTTTATTTATGGATGACAGTTATTAAAATAACATTTAAAAGGTAATTAATGAGTAGTACACGTGCTAATAAAAAATGGTGCATGAAGGAGGTTTGTTGAATAACCTTTAATCTACTGGTACACTCTAACCCCGGTCTCACACCGCATGCGGTCCGGCTCCGGTGCAGCTCCAGTGTGGCTGCAGAGTGGTCCAGCTACGGTCAGTAACTTACACTGACTACAGTTTGCTTGCAATCCTTCTGCAAGCAGTCTCTGCTGCAAACCTTGCAGACATCTTGTTACGACTGGCTCCGAACCATAACAAAACAAGAGGGGAGGCGGGACTGGTTTTTACTCAAAACAGCATTTTAATGTGCACAAAGAACACCAGCACCTTTGGGGCACAGATCAACCCACGCAGCAACGACAGCACAGGTCTGGACCCCGGCAACTCGTGGTGAGGCAACCCCTCCTCTTGGATCCCATAGACAGAGCTTATGTCCGGAGGCACCGAAATGGCAAAATCCTTGCACCTGTGCAGGAGGAGGAGACCATCCATCCATCCATCCATCCATTTTTTCCGGCTTAACCAGGACTGGGTCGCGGGGGCAGCAGTCTAAGTAAAGATGTCCAGATTTCCCGCTCTCCGGCCACTTCCTCCAGCTCCTCTGGGGGGACCCCGAGTCGTTCCCAGGCCAGCAGAGATACATAGTCTCTCCAGCGTGTCCTGGGTCTTCCCCGGGGCCTCCTCCCAGTGGAACATGCAGTGGAAACAGGTCTGACTTAGTGCCAGCTATGCGGACCAATCTCCTGCTCTGGTGATACAGTGACTGGATAGCCCTCCAGACCCCATACTCCCAAAGTACCCTCTACAGGACACCACGGGGCACATGGTCAAACGCCTTCTCCAAATCCACCAGGGCCTCACCCTGGAGCCAGGCCTCGGGTTGGGGCTCGCAGGCAAACGCCTAGTGGCCGGGGCTCCTCCCACGGGCCCCGGTCGGGTAAATCCCGAACGATCGACGTGGGATCACTCCCCTGTGGGCCCACCACCTGCAGGAGGGCTCAGAAGGGGCCGGTGCAATGTGGTTTGGGTGGCAGTCGAGGGCGAGTGCCTCGGCAGCCTAAACCACTGTCATGGAACTTGGCTTTTGGGACATGAAACGTCACCTCTCTGGGAAGGAAGGAACCTGAGCTTGGGCGAGAGGTACTGACAAGATATAGTTGGGCTCACCTCTACGCATAGTCTAGGCTCTGAAACTCAGTTTCTCGAGAAGGGATGGACTCTCTACCATTCTGGAGTTGCACATGGTGAGAGGCGGCGGGCTGGGGTGGGCATACTCGTGAGCCCCCAGCTTAACCACCAAGTGTTGAAGTTCACCCCGGTGGACGAGAGAGTTGTGTCCCTCCGCCTTCAGGTGGGGGACAGGTCTCTGACTGTGGTTTCAGCTTATGGGCCGAACAGCAGTTCGGAGTACCCAGCTTTCTTGGTGTCTCTCAGAGGGGTACTGGAAAGCGCCCCAATGGGGGACTCCATTGTCCTCCTGGGCGACTTCAATGTC
Organism: Oryzias woworae; assembly: GCA_016861445.1. Lineage (NCBI taxonomy): Eukaryota > Metazoa > Chordata > Actinopteri > Beloniformes > Adrianichthyidae > Oryzias > Oryzias woworae. The sequence goes on from BOLG01001664.1 coordinate 4,397,532, forward strand.
CATGTGGGCAATGACAGTAGCACCTGGAGGGGTGTGATTGTTAGGAACGGCTTCCCTGATCTGAACCCAAGCGGTGTTTTGTTGTTGGACTTCTGTGCTCGTCATAGTTTGTCCATAACAAACACCATGTTTGAGCACAAGGGTGTCCATTTATACACGTGGCATCAGGACACCCTCGGCAGGAGCTCAATGATCGACTTTGTAGTCGTTTGAGGCAACCTTCGGCCGTGTGTTTTGAACACTCGGGTAAAGAGAGGGGCATAGCTGTCCACTGATTACTACCTGGTGGTGAGTTGGATTTGTTGGCGGGGAAGGAGGCCGGAAAGACTTGGCAGACCCAAATGTACTGTGAGGGTCTGCTGGGAAAGTCTGGCTGAGCCCTCCTTCAGGGAAGTCTTTAACTCCCACATCCGGGAGAGCTTCAAACAGGTACCGAGGGAGGCTGGTAACATTGAGTCTGATTGGACCATGTTCTCCACCTCCATTGTCTCTGCTGCTGTTCGGAGCTGTGGTCGCAAGGTCTCTGGTGCCTGTCGTGGCGGCAACCCCCGAACCCGTTGGTGGTCACCAGAAGGAAGGGATGCTGTCAAGCTGAAGAAGGAGTCCTATCAGATCTGGCTGGCTTGTGGGACTCCAGAGGCAGCTGACAGGTATCGGCAGTCTAAGCGAGCTGCGGCTCAGGCTGTAGTAGAGGCAAAAACCCGGTCCTGGGAGGAGTTTGGTGAGGCCATGAAGAAGAACTATCGGTTGGCCTCGAAGAGGTTCTGGCAAACTGTCCGGCGCCTCAGGAAGGGGAAGCTGTTTTCTGCAGGCACCATTTTCAGTGCAGGTGGGGAGCTGCTGACTGTGAATGGGGACATTGTTGGGAGGTGGAAGGAATAATTCGAGGATCTCTTCAATCCTGCTGATACGCCTTCTCTTGAGGAAGCAGAGGCTGAGAGACTTGCGGTGGGGCCGTCCATTACCCAAGCTGAAGTCACTAGGTAGTCAACAAGCTTCTCGGTGGCAAGGCACCGGAAGTGGACGAGGTCCGCCCTGAATACCTCAAGTCTCTGGATGCTGTGGGAGTGTCTTGGCTGACACGTCTCTGCAGCATCGCATGGCAGTTGGGAACTGTACCACTGGACTGGCAGACAGGGGTGGTGGTTCCCCTTTTCAAGATGGGGTACTGAAGGGTGTGTTCCAACTACCGGGGAATCACACTCCTCAGCCTCCCTGGGAAAGTCTATGCCAGGGTACTGGAGAGGAGAGTCGAACCTCAGATTCAAGAACAGCAATGCGGTTTCCGTCCTGGAACTGTGGACCAGCTATACACCCTGTCTAGGGTGCTGGAGGGTTTGTGGGAGTTCGCTCATCCTGTCCATATGTGTTTTGTGGAGGAGGAGACCAAGGCAGGAAAAGCAACCAAACAAGACGGCACACAGCCATAACACCTCTGAACTCACATAGGTTCTTGCGAGAACCCGCCATTTAAATATGACCTCATAGTAAACACACCCTCATTCTGCCGTGATTTTGGAGTACATTCACAAGACATCTTTTTCTTTGACTTGTCTTCAATCAATGGATTTACAAAGGTGGACATACTTTTCTTAACTTTTTAATTTGAGTGTGAATGTCCATATTACACAAACTCACCATCAAGTCCAACAGCCTGCGATATTTCAGCCCAGACTCTGTCCTTTTAGTCATTATCCTAGCATGTGTTGTATCAAAAAGGATGGGGCAGTTCTGGATCTCTGTGATCAGCCTGTCATACGGGCCGAAATTACATTCTACCACACACTTTGAGGTCCCCGTGTCAGCAGACATGACGTAATGTTTACAACATGGTGAAAACGACGAGTACAGATAAGCAAGTACAGTGAAAAAATTGTTTTATTTTGAAAAGTGCTCCAACTTCCCAATAAAGTGCTACGGTTAAGCTCTGGTGTCTGGAAAAAATTTGAAGCCAGCAAAATGGATACAGAGCACCGCAGAGGCCGGACCGAACCGGAATGGATGCAGTGTGAGTGCCTCTCACACTTTTCATGTTATGTAAAGACTTCGGCATCCGGACCACAGCCAGACCGCATGTGGTGTGAGCTCGGAGTAATGGTTGGGTTGTACAGTGGCACAGTGGTTACTGCTCTTTCATCACAGAAAGAAGAACTTTCTGTGTGGAGTTGGCATGTTCTCCCTGTGCATGCGTGGGTTTTCTTCTGAGACTCCAGCTTTCTCCCACCATTCATAAACATGCTTCATAGATTCATTGGTGAATCTAAATTGTCTTTCTTGGAGACAGAACCAATAAATCCACCATGCCCATGTTTGTACAAGTGAGTGAGAAGGTAATTGAATGACTGCGTGTTTCCTGGACTGTAATGAACACATTGAATGCCCCAGTGAAGGCACCTCACCGCTGGGGTCCAGGCGTTTTCTTTCACAGTTCTGTTCTGATGTATGACAGACTTTTCAGTGACTTGATCAGCAGGTAGAATACAAATCCAATATGGGGCATCAATGTAAGCTCATCCTGAACTTCCATCCATTTTCTTAACCGGCTATTTCTCTTTGGGGATGCAGGGTTGCCGGAGCCCATTCCGGCTACTGACGACCCAAGACAGGTCACCAGTCTGCTCGGCCTCCTCAACCGTATGATATTTTTCTTATTTTCATCGAGACAATTATAAAAAATGTCTTCTAGTTTTATCCTTATTTTTGTTTTTTCACTCGCTTACTAATGTGGGACAGCAAGCCTTCAAACTGGTTAACAGAGACATGGAAGTAGTGGTGGAAAGCTACTGTCATTCAGACGCAGCTCCCAGAGCAGGAGTGAAGCTCACCGAACCGGGAGAATCTCTGAATGATCTCATGAACCCAGACATGGAAATGAGATTACCAATCTTTTTGTAGGGCTTTTAAAATAAAGAAATAAAATCTTTTTATTCATGATTTTATAAAATGTCCTAACGCCTCAGAGGATGAAATTATTTTATCTAAAATTTCAGTCTCCAGTCTGGAGGTTCTGGCATGGATGCATTTTTAAGCCCATCACTTTTTAAGTTTGTAATTTGTGTTTTTACTTGGATTCTTTTGTCTATTGTAACTAGCATTTCTATATGTATAATTATTGTACTTTTTTATATATGAATTTCTGTTTGTTTTAGGGTTTTTGTTATTCTATTCTATTCTATTCTATTCTAAAATAAATCTGATCTCTAAACATCCTCTGTCTTCTATGCATTTTAAATGAGATATACACAGACGCCGCTCCCTGGAGCGATCAGGTTAAAAACATTTGGCGTCAATATTGACGTCCTTTGGACAATGGTAACAAACTGGCAAAGCGTCTCTATCCTCTATAACCTGCAGAGTTAAAAGCTCCTAATCTTCTTTTTCTTCTCCCTAAAAAACTTTGGTTTTGTTATCACAAAATATCAAATTCTAAAGTCTAAAAACGCTGGCAGAAGTGAAGGCTTCATCCTGGTCGCTCACGCTACCAAACGTATAGATACAGCAAATGTTGTTTCTAGAAGGTTTTCCCAAGCTCTGCTGTGGTTCTGTGGATCCACAGAAGCGGGATGCTGCTTTCAGCTCTGTTCTTTGCCTGCATTCATCCAGAACACAGCGGGATCTCAGTCTTAGATTAGTGAGCTAAGAAGGAGCTCTGCCACTCAAGGTGCTGTCAGTCACCCCATCCTGGTAGTGGGTCAATCGATGGTTGCTCTTTCCTCTCTGCCTCTGCTCTTTCTCTCATTCTCTCTATTTCCACTGATCTTCTCAGATCAGTGGAGGGGGAGAAAATCAATGGAGTAAAGTAATCACTTGGCGGAAGATACAGCGAAGGCCTAAGGCCTACTCAACTACCTGGGTTCCATTTCACGCCTCAGCAGCTGCAACACAAACACAATGCTAGCCCGTCCTCCCATCTTAAACAGCACGATCATCCTGATGCTCTGTACCCCCACTGACCTACTCCTCCCCAGAGGAAATTCCCTGATTGCACTGCAGTGCCTCTCTGCTGTCTGTCCAATAGGTGGGTATTGATCTGCAGACCCACACACTCGGGCAGTGACAGCGCCGGTCATCGTTTATTTCCAAAATGCAGAGTAGTAAAAATATGCTTCTTTGACCGTGACCCAGTTGGAGCCGTGTCTGACAGCCCAGCTTTTTGTCAGCCTCTAAAGTACTGCAACAGTCCATTGAAGCAGGTCACTGTGTGGACTGTCAGGTCCACCACTCGTGTGGAAGATTTCTTCATGCATGTGAGTCCATCTCAGCAACAAAAACGTCGAGCAGGATCCGAGCTATTCAGCCTTTCAGTTTTGATCCAGATTAAATGAGAACAATGAGGACGTTAATGGATCTATTTGTCTACAAGTGGATGCATCCGAACAGAGCAGGGAGTTTGTGGCCCTCAAAATGTACTTTCTATATAACAAACAAACCCTTTCTCAAAGGGCAGTTTTTGTCCGCTCCCGATTCACAATGATTTAAATAAAGAAATATTTAGAATTTAAATTTTTAGTTCTTTTTGGATGTCCTCCATCATGAGAAAAATGCTACAAGAACATGTTAAATTCATGAAAGGTGGTCTCGCTCTTAATTTTTGACAGTTCACTGGCCCTCCTCCACCCACTGGTATAAAACAATGGAGGAAAGAGGTGTGACGTCGCCTGTAGAAAATGCCCTACCTCCAGCTCTCACAAAATGACCCCCAATCAGTTTCTGTGGCTCCCTGATACACACACCACCATTTTTAATTCAGTTGACAGTGATTGGTCCGAGTTGGTCTGAGTCACATTTTTTGGGGAACTACTGTTGCCAATCATGAGTGAGCTTGTTCGATGTTCACATCCCTTCCACTGAATGCGGCTCGGGAGAAGCTGTCAATCAAACGTTCCAGGCGGGGCCAGTGAGCACCACATGCTTTTACTGAGGCATCTGATTAGTCAGTTTATAATTTGAATAACTTGTGATAAATAAAATGTATTATAAAAAAAACGAGGATTAGAGAGAAGATGTTAAGAAAAATGTTTCACAGCAAGAATGGTTATTCTGACAGATAGAATGATTAAGTAATAACTGTCTATTTCTCAAAAGAAGTCTCTGGGATTTTGACTTCTTGGAACCAGATGGTACTTCCTTTTTGGAACACGAGAGGGGACGGGTTGAGATGTCCATTGTTTTTATAGTCACCCCGTTCTCCACCTGGAGCGACGCTTTGGAATAGTCTGGCCTCTAACCACCATCAGCGTCTGGGCTCTTTGAAACTGTCCAAGTTTATCCCAAGCATGCAAGACCCAGAGCCAAACAATGAGGACTTTTATCATGGAATTTCATGCACATTTTTAGTCACACTTCTAATGACCTTCTGTATCAACAAATTAAATGCAACAGTTAACAGGTTTAAAACCTCTATGTAGACATAAAAAACACTCAGCTTCAGTGAAACTCTTTGAGCCTGAAACTAAAAGATAATTTAAAGACCCACTCTAAAGAAAATCGTCTTTTTTGTGCTTTTTCCCCCCACATGTTCTTATAGCATTTTCTTATAAAAAAAGACCAGTATAAAAAGATTTAGGATTAAAACTGCATATCTGAGTATTTCTTAATTCAAATCATGTTGGATGCTGAAATGTTTGAAAATCCTGGGACTCAGTAACTGATGGGCGTGTCTAAGTCTGTCTTACCACTCCGCTCCTCTGCCCCTTTGCGCACATTCATTTTCCTCATCCCAGCTGGCCTGTGGCTCGATCCAATAATGCTCGCCATCAGTGTAGGGTAATTTACTTCTAAAAAGTAATTGATTACTTTATTTAGTAACTGGATCAAAATTGTTATTCAATTACTTTTCTCATTACCCTTTGAAAAAGTAATTCACTACTTGTTTCTTATCAGCACACACAAGATCCTCTTGTCTTTCATTTAACAGAGCTCCTTTGAAAAGAGACTTTTAATCTCAATACTGTCAAGAGTCTGAGCTCGGTTTCCCTTTGGTCACTAGTGGGAGCCATGTCCTGAATACTTAAACTACATGTCCCATCAACTCCAGCTCTGGATGCCGCCCACCTGACTCTCATCTGCTAATCATCCACAGGACTCTTAAGCACTGCTCAGAGCCACACTCAGTATGAAGGATTGTTGTCTGATTTTGCTTTGAGGACTTTCAGCTGAGCTTTGCTCCTGTCTGTCTGAGTCAATAAAACCTGCTGCACATGGAACCAGCCGTCTGCCTGTTCATGACAGGACTTCTGTGGTTAAATAAAGGTAAATAAAAAAAACTATATTTTTAAAACAATAACTTTGCTATGAACATGATTCAAGACATAACCTGCTTCATTTTAATTCAGACAACAATGTGAAAAATGACACTGTCTTTAGTGCACAGTTCTGCACTACTGCGAGTTTACCAAATGATGCACCCCTCCCACACCTCTGAAGAGCGTATTTAGCACAAACTCATATTTGCCACTAGCCACGTGCAGCTCGGGGAGAAAAAATAAAGTAAGACAAGATGAATTAATGTAGAAAAAACGGCTCCCAGGAAGGATCCGGCTCTTGTTGCTCACACCAAAGAGCGGCTTTAGTTGTTTCATTCGTAATCGTCATATCAGTGAGGCGGGCCAACAGTCCCGCCCACAAACCAGAATTGTATTTTCAATGAGCTACTGCTGCAGGGCATAAAATATGTCTTAAAAACAACAGTCGTTTTGATTTTGGCTAAAAACTGCACAATCATAATTAAAAGACTACTGGGAACAATTTTACAAAAGAAAAAATATGGTTGGAGTGGGCCTTTTAAAGAGAAGTTAAGCAACTCTTGTTTTGTTTTTCTTCATGTTTCTTTATATGACCAAGAGTTTGACACACAACTCCTGAATTGTGCCAGAATGGAACTGGATTTGGACCGTACCGCACACTTCAACTGAACAGATCTGTTCAGACAGTATTTTTGCAGATTCAACTGTTTTAACCTTGCTCTGCATTTGTCATTATTTGATTTGATTTGAATTTTGATTTTTTTTTAAATTTGAAATGGTTTATTTCAAGCAGACACAATCAACACCCACAAAGATTTGCAAATGTAGTCATGCCAAACATAGAATAACTAGACATCAGAAAATTGACTGCTTGAAAGGGAGTGGGAGGAAGCGAACTTGTATAATCCCACCCCGACTCGACCATACCATTTACTTTACATTAGATATCAACCGGTTCGTAACTAATAATCAGGTATTTATAATGTACTGACAGTATACAGGTAATTAAACATCCTTGAGTAACAATAGGTCATACTGCTTTGCATGTAAGTACAACACTATTTTAGACTTGATTGGAGCTTATACAAAAATAATAATAATACAGAATAATGATGGAAAAAAAAAAAAAAATATATATATATATATATATATATATATATATAAGAATAGTTTCATCATAAAAAAATCAATGATGTGAATAAATCAAAAATGATAATAAAAACAATAATAGTAATTAAAGAAAAAAGTAAAGATAAACAAAGACAAAACCAAACAAAAAGATCAAAATCAGTAAATACCAAGTAGATGCTGGCTATCTTCATCAGACAAGTCATTTCTTCAGATCAAGTATAGAAAGAGGCAACAATAAATCATGTGTCTGAAAGATCATTTACTTTAATCAGATGTAAAAAAGCAATAAGTGCAGGTTGTTTCATTAGTAGATCCTTTGACATTAATCACATTTCAGGGAACTATGTCAAGTGATATGACTCATGCCATCAGCCAAGACTGTATTCCTGCGTTCTGCTCCTGATTAACAGCCGTCCTTCAGGTTAGAACAGAGTTTATAGAGTTCTCCTCGTTGTTATGACTGCAGACTTTGTGTTGTCTGCAGGGCAGAAATCACTGCTGAAAATCAGGTCAAAGTTAATCTAAGAGTTAGTGGTAAATCCTGGGGGCCATATTTTCTTGAAATCATTTTTGATTCTTATTTCGATTCAAATAAAGGCTCACACGTCCGTGACCACACACTTCTCAAAGTCTTTCATGTTGGTGATGACCACAGCCTTGGTCAATTCAGATGGACCGAGTGGTTTAACATAGATCCTGGAATTCAGCACCCATGTGCTCTGGATCTGTTTTTTCCGCTTCAGGAGTCGGGCATGCTTAGCCAACAATGGGTGATGTTTCGATAAGTGATTGTTAATATAAATCTCCAAACCTTTTAGCAGTTTTTTTTTGCTTCATCAGAGCAATTTCGTGCTTCTGATTCACAAACCTGATGAGGATCGCTGGTTTATCTGACTCCTTTCTCCTGGGAAGCGGGTGTCAGATTTCAATATTATCCAAATCCAAGGAAAATCCTTTGGAAGTGAGGAATGATCCGACTTGAGCTTCAACAGTTTCGGCTGTTTTCATTGCGGCTTCGCTAGCATCCATGCTAACATTAGCTGCTCCAGACTTGGCTTTTGGTTTGAGTTGAAATCCCGTAAGAATGATGTTATTAATTCTTAGTTGTTGATCCGCGTCGTTCTGTCTTCTATCCATGAGGTCAAGCCGATTATCCTGTTTTTCATTTCGTACTTTTTCTTGTCGGAATTCCTGCACGAGTGCCAGCAGAGGTGTTAGCTTAGCTTCCATTGCCAGCAATGGAGTTAGCTTGGCTTGGATGTCCACTTGTTTGGCTTGGATATCTGCCAATACAGCTTTAAGTTCTGCCAGTTCAGCTTTAGGTGCCATGTTCAGCTCTCTCTGTAGCAGAATATCTGCTGTTTAATATAAAGAATACATAAAAAATGCTCCAAAAAACGTCAGGAATCGAGAGCCGAAGAAAGCGTCGTTTGCATTCGTGACCCGGAACCGGAAACACTCCATCATCTCCTTTCAATAAATGTATGGCTCTGCCTTCAATCATGTAGAGAACCTCATCAAGCCTTTTGTGTTTTAACTGCAGTGAAACAGGAGCTGGGAAACTTTTCCAAGACATGCTGTAGACTCATGATTGAGCTCATCATGGATACACGGTCATTTCCAAAGCCAAGTCCCCAGGACCGCGGAGAGGACTTGGCAGAAAGCGCTTAGTTTCTTTTCCTTTTGGTTTACAGCAGAAGTATTTGTGAGTGGTGCAGGGTCACCCTGATCTCTGATGACTCCCGTCCTCCTCTTGCTCTCCCTCTTTCGTCTGCGTTGTTCGGTGATGTTATCTTTTCACTCTCCTCCCACTGGCTCCCTGAAGCTGTCTCGGGATGAACGCCTCATTGTTTTTGTCCTTGTGCTGCTCTCCAAAAGTGCGTGATGTTGAGCAGACTTGCACTCTCTTTGACCATGTAATTTCTAAAGGAAGAGAGGTCAAGTCTTGGTCAGCCGTTGACTGTACATCCTCCCAAAGACGAAGACATCTACCTGATTACATTCATCATTGCCCCTCCCTTTAATTCTGAAGACTTAAAGCAAATCAATGGCGAAGTTTGGTTTCATACTTATGTGCCATCTCTGTTCACTGGGCGATTAGCATCATTCCATTCTTCTAAAAGGTATTGTAACAAAATTTCATGTAATCAAATGTCTGATCTCTGCCAAAGTGAAAAAGAATTCTACATGTTTGCAAACTGAAGCACACAAAAAGTATTTGCAGTACTTTCAAGTTTGCAAGGAAACTTAATCAAACTTCTGGAGTGAAAATATTCTACAGTTCTTAAAAACTCAAGTGGGATGAAGGCAAAGACAGCTGATTGAAGAGGATACAGCTTCATTTATGAAATTCCCTCTGAATGCACAATAAATACACATTGACTTTTTATGTCTTATTTGGTATGAAACGATTTATTGGAACATTGGAAACATTAGGATGATCTGAAATAAAGATCTGAAAAGCACAAATTCATGTGATAAATATATATCATACAGGATTTTTCATCCATATGGAAGAGTAGAAAGCTCATCTGGTCACATAGCGGATCACAGTAGTGTCTTCTGGACTGCCTTTACGTCTTGTGTGCTTGCTCACACAGCTTCTGTGGCTCTCATGGATTCTAAAATTGGGTCAGACTGCACTCCAGGGACACTTTCAGTGAACTCTGCTTTGTGTTGACAGACACAAATTTCAGAGTTTTGTCTTTGAGCTGAATCAGAGCAGCAGAATGAAGCCGTCTCCTGGAGTTTATAGTTCAACCATTCCAGCTGAAACTGGACACAAGTGTTGGAGTCCAGCAGGTGATTAAGGAGGACTTTTAATGCAGCAAATGTGTGAAAGCAATAATAATAATAATAATAATAATAATAATACCCATCAATATTTAATCAAAGTGTAAACGAATGTTCTGAGCATTACTTGAACCTGCACAATGGAAATGTAGCTACAATCAGAATAAAAAACGTGTCATATCTGCAGGTTCTGCAATAAGGATGTTCAAAATTCACAAGAATAGCAAACAAACTTCACATCTTTATAAAAACAATAATAAATGCACTTTTGGAAAAAGCTTCCAGATTAGGATCTGTTTCAGTTCCAAAACTTAACTGCAAATAAAACTCCTATTTATGCATTTAACTGGCATGTGTTATACACGATGTCCACAGAGTCTGTAGAAAAGCCAGTGTATCCACTTTAACTGTAGAATCTGCTGTCGGTTGAGGTCCAAATGTCCACAAACAGTTGATTGTTGACCCACTGCTTAAAGCTGCTCCAAACACACAGCAGTTTCTCTGGACTCAAATCAGCCTGGCTGCAATAGGGTCAGAATGACATTTCCTCTCAGCTGACTGGACGCTGCACCGCGTTACCACTGCAAAGGTCCAGTATATGAGTCCAGTATGGGGTTTACTTTGTCTTATCACACCTGAAAAATAAACCTCAAAAAATCACATCAGCTACAATGTGTTTGCTATTTTGAGGGTCTGAGGAGTTTATGATGATGATGAACATGAGCAACATGCACTGTGGATGAAGCTTAGAGCAGGTCCATGCTGTGAGCCGGCTCCATGCTGTTTCATACTCGCTCATTACTCTCATCTGTTCTCAGTGATCCTCATTACTTCTGCTCCAGCCTTTTCTTCTCCTCAGTCCTCCTGAAAGCTTTGAGCCGGCTGCCTCTTTCACCTCTGTGTCTGCTCTCCGATCTCGTACTTCATGTCCTGAACTTCTATTTCAGCTTCTGAGCCTCTGGTTCCTTCCTTCAACAACCTTCAATGCAGACTGCGGGAGAGTATCTAAAACTTTTTTTTCAGCTGTTGTTCTCCTTCCCAGATGTTGAGCATGGGTCACTGATTCATAAACACAGTTTGTAAAATACACCACCAAGATGGTTAAGTGCAACACAATTGAATGGTCAGTAAAAGAATTGAGTCATGATTTTCACTGTAAAAGTCTAGGTTGTGAAGCAGTGAAGTCTGAGCTCACATCCAACAGATGGGGGGAAAACCTGCTCCTCCCAGCATGAACACAACATCTGGCTTTAAATGACAGCTCTTCTATGCTCTGAATACAAACATGCCTGTGACAAACTGTTCATGTTTCCATTGTTCTCCTGGGAACTTTTCTGCACACACACACTGCACATCACTCTGAACACACCACACCCACTGTCAAACATGGTGGTGGCAGCATCATGCTCTGGGGCTGCTTCTCTTCAGCAGGGACATGGAATCTGGTTAGAGTTGATGGGAAGATGGATGGAGCCAAATCCAGAGCAATATTGGAGGAAAACCTGTTGAAGTCTGAACAACACTTGAGACTGAGGCGGAGATTCACTTTCCAACAGGACAACCTCCCTAAACATGAAGCCAAAGCTACAATGGAATGGTAAAAATGAAACATATTCATGTGTTGGAATGGACTTGGACTGCACAGCTCTCACACAAACAAGATGAATGGATGGAATATTTCTTTCATTTGAAAAGAAAACTGCATTGTGTTGTCATTGTTTAAGGGTTTCTGACAGGAAGGTTCAGCTGTCTAGAGGAGTGTTGAGGAATATTTTTCAAACTTCTTATTAACTACAACTTCCAGAGCACCATATTGCTTTTGACACCTGCCTTGTTACCTTCATGTTGCTGGATGTTGAAGCCCCCCCTCGGATGCTGAGGATCTCTCCATCTGTTTTATCTGTTTATTGCTCATTCCAACCATGCACAGCTTTGATTCCACGCAAATCATGCCACTTTCAAATGCCGTTTCTCTGTGGGGGGGCTGAGTATCGAGACTCCTCAAAAATGGGTGTGTCCTTTTGGCTCTGTTGATGGTGACCTTAAAATATGGAGTTCTCAGTGAGCAGAACAGTTTCTGTCTCAGTCCAGCGTATCAGGCATGGGGTGGGGTAGGTGTTGAGGGACATGCAGGCAACTAATGTTTCCTCTGTTGGATGTTACAGTGTGACAGATAATAGGCTGCTTTTATCAGGGGAAGATGTTAGTGAGAAAGTATGATGGAGCAGATGGTCCCAGAATTGAAATGTGGCAGAGCCTAGCCGTGACTGACAGGCTGCTGCTTCCTGACAGGCTCAGACAGCAAGTCTGTCGTCTCCCAGTGAAACTCCTGGTTTTAGAAAACCTGCAACGATGATCTGCTTCAGCTGGTTTGACTAAACATGCTGTTTGTTGATCACACTTGTCTCTGGGTTCTCCTTTTGGAGTACTGAGATTTATGAGGACTTACGAGAGCTGTCAGGATGCAGAGTGTCAGACCTCAACCCCGAGGGAGCATCCAGTCTGACAGCAGGCAGCAGATCTACTTTACGTAGTAAATGCTCTTTGAGGAGACGTCAGAAAGGACAACTGCAGCTTAAGTCTTCCAGCCCCATGACCCAAATGACCTTTGGGATATTTCAGTGCACACTCTGGTACCTTGAGCCTCCATTGTCAAAGACAGCAGACAGCTTGAACATTTGTTTTTGACATTCAGCTGACGGAGATGACTGCTGGAGAAGCTACAGGATTGAAATTCTAAAGTACAACAACAACTTCAGTTTGAACACAGAATTGAACTCATATCAGGCTACATTAAAACGGCCTGCTCTTTCCTGCATTTTAAAGGATTGAACTTTTTTGTCAAATCCTTTAATTCACTTTTGTTTCATTGAGTCCTGTTGTGATTCAATCACTATGGAAGTCCTTCATCAGAATGAGTTTTACAAAAGCCTCCTGACGACTGAATGATGCTAAAGTTTCATTTTCAGTTCAGTGATTGAGAACCGGGGTTTGCATTCTGCAGCTGTAATTCATTTTCTGTGAAGCAGGGGTCCTTCTCCAACCTGGGGTCAAAGGTCATCCTAAGGCCAGAACCAGCCAGCCCCCCCCGTCAACTCTCTCAGCATAACATGAGCAGCAGTGAGATAGTGGATTCTGGAAAGGAGGAGCTGAGGACCAGCTCTGCACCCCCACACACGCACGCACGCACACATATACACACACGCACACATATACACACACGCACACATATACACACATGCACACATATACACACACGCACACATATACACACATGCACACATATACACACATGCACACTCACGCACACACATATACACACACGCACACATATACACACATGCACACATACACACCCCCACACACACGCACAGGCACACACACACATTTGCTGTTACTGTAAAGCTGAAGGATGAATGTGGCTCTGGGGAGCAGAAACATGGTGAAGGGGTTCACACTTGCTGACATTTACCAAACGACATCAAGGACATACTGTTGTGCCCTGCAGCAAGGCACTACTCTGAGGCACCATTAACGAGATTTCCCCAAAAATGCTGCCGTTCAAAAGATCTCGTATACAAGTCAGTTTCTGCCGAGGACTGTAGAGCACATAATCAGCCAACTTCAACTTCATGCTTTAACTCGGAGAGCAAAACTTCCACTGTGTGTGTGTGTGGGTGGGTGTGTGTGTGTAGGGGGGTGTTAACTATATTCCTGACACTTTGACCTTTTACTCCACTTTCTAACGGTGCTTCTCTCTGCAAGGAGCTCCATTGGTCTACAAATCCCCCCAGGAGTAAAGTTAACTCTTCATTCTCATATTGTCTTCTTTCTTCTGTCGACTGCTGCCTACAACCTGCTGATGAGGCAGTGCTGGTGGGGGTGGGGTGTAATAAAACATAGTCCTAATGAAAGGGTGAACCCGGTACTCACACAGCTTTATTGTGTGTGGGGGGGGTCATTTATCACGAGCAGACAAAGTGTTTCACTTTTTGACCCATGGGGTCAGAAGGTTAAACCGAAGGACACCTGGATGGCCTCTGGGAGGAGGGGCTGTGTGTCCTGGGGTCAAAGGTCAGTGCAGGAATGCTGGGTGAAGAAGAGCTGAACGTCGGGTGAGAGGCGAGACCCCGGACCCCATGTGTCTAGATGTCAGGACAACCGTCCCTGATGAATGTGCAAGGCCCCCCAGCGCCACCGGACAGGAGTCCCAATGCAGAGCACAACAGCACCAGCTCAGTGATGACCAAAGACATGCATAAAAATAGACACAATGGAAGGTGAGGCCACTGATCCTCTGTCCCCTACCCCATCCCTGGCAGAGGGAACGGGGCCCTCAGCAGCAGCGGCCTTGCCTCTTGCCCCACACCCGCAGGGAGCCCGTGAAGACCCCTGGAGCCAGCAGGTATGTTTGTAATATCTGAGTGTGTGGTCAGGCCTCTCTCATTTTAGACTAACTTGTTTTCTGTAACCCACCCTTATTCCCTGTCTTTTGTGGCCCCCCTGATATCGCTCTCTCCTCTTTGCCTTCTTTCTTTTTCGTCCGGTCCAACAAAAAGGATACAAACGTAATTAATATAAATACAGTTTAGTTTAAATTACAAAAGATTTCTAACCCGATTGTAGCAGGAAAATCTGTCTTACACAAGAGGCTCTCATATCTGTTTGCTCAGCTGTTGAGTTAAAATAAAAAGACACAATGAAGAAAAATTCTGATCAAGACACATCATGTTAAGAGCACGGAAATAAAACAGGAAGTGAGTCCAATGCTCAGAAGGTGAGAAACTGCCACCCACAGAACCAACGTGCGAGAAGCTGTGGAGCTGTGTCATTTTGAATCCTGAGATCTGTTATCCAAACTCTGTTCAAACCTGTCTTCATGAGCTAGAGGAGAAGACGACACTGCTCGATCTCCTTCTCTACTGTTCATGCTGCTATATAGATGTAAGAAGAAACTAGGGGTTTATGTTTGTGTCTGGGTCTCCATTGGACTCCAAAACAAAAAAAGTGTTCATCGTGAGGTTGGAACATGCAGTGAAAGAAGCAACGCAGCAACCTGCAGCTCAAAGCGTTTCCAGGAGGGGGCAGTAATGCACAATAACACTGTGGATGAGCACAGGATCAGGCTTTCCTTTTTCTAGAGCCTTTTCCATCCAGAGACATTCACTCACACTCTCATCACATGTCGGTATGATAGTTGCTATGTTCCCACAGCAGAGTGTAAATGAACATCCTGGTCAGTCCTGCTGCTGTCAGACCTGATGGTAGGCTCTATCACAGATTACAAATATCTTCATCTACTAACAATCCTAACCTCTTCCATCTCCAGGTTCTGGTCTTTAAATGACAGATAAGTTCAAACCAGAACACACAGGGGGCTGGTTTCATTTTCTTCTCTTTCCTTTTATGATAGAAGAACTTCAGCCTCCAAGGAGACCGTTTGAGGTAAAGGGAGGTCCTGGCTCTTTGTTATTGTCCCAACATTTTGAAAATCTTTGTTGTTTTACCCAAGTCTCCACCATCAGGGAAACATGAGCAGCTGAACAGCTTCCTGTCTGACTCTTACACAGGCATGTCAGCCGGCCCCAGGTGCTGCCCCAGGTGCTGCCCCCCGTCTGCCTGACGTGCACTGCTGCAGTCAAACCAGACAAATGCAGTAAAAGCCTTAAAGTGGTGCTTTCAGGAGCTCAGCATGACTGTCGGCATGTAAGTCCACATGCAGACACAGCGAGGATGGAGATCCACAGTTAAGTCACTCAATGGCTGAATGAATGATCAGATGATGTTTCTGGACGTCGGTCAACAAATAAGTCTAAGAGGAAACATGACGGCTTGTCTTCTTCCTGTCCAATAGGAGAAGACTTCTCCATCAGAACTTCAGGCAGCATCAACATTCCCATGTTTGTTGACAAGCCCATGCTAGCCAAAAGAGCTTTGACAAAAAGTCCGTCCTGAACTGGACTTTTACCCTAAATGAGCTTTTTGTCTTCCAGATATCTGGATCCTTGCTTTGAATGGAGATTTTTCTGCGTTCAGATAGTTTGGACTTCCTGTCTTTGGATCATGACTTTGGCCTTCATAGAGCTTCATACTGTTTAAAGTTGTTAAATTATTTGGACATTTTTCCTCACATACATGGGAACACAAAACATCTTGCCGCATCACAATGTTTTTATTATTTATTAGCTCAAAATACAAAGAATTGCTCCTCTGTCCAGTCTGGACCCAGAGGAGCATCTCATGAGTTCTGATCCAAACTGAGCCGGAGCTCTAGATGCTGCAGGATTCTCTCCAAGGGGGGGTTGTTGTTTTATTCTTTCAATTCTGGCTCATTGAGCGATGTTAATCTTAACTTGGAGTTATTGTTTTGCTGAGTCATCTTTGCAGAATTCTGATGTTGACTTCTATGAAAATACACATATTTAATTATTGTCATCCTCATGATCATTATCTGCATAAATATGATTTCTAGAACCACAGGAACATTGTATTTTATGATTTTATGTGGGGTCATCCTTCCTTTACATGAGGATCTTGATTTTTGCAGCATTTTATCACTGTCTGGTCTGTGGATGCTGTGATCCTTCTAGTTTTTATTTGTTATTCTGGTTGTTTAAAGTCATCTTTACTTTTTTTTAAATTGTGAATTTAGCTTTTTGTTCCCCAGAGCAAAAAGGAGAAATGTTTGCAGTCATCTCCATGATTTGGTTTCAGTCTCTCGGCTGTTGTAGCCGCACGACGTCTTCACCTCTTTGTTTCTTGAGGTTTGCCATGTCCATCCTTCCCTCTGTGCACAAACTGAATAATTTAGCATCACAGTCATGGAGGAGCTGCATCTCCTGGAGCTGCTGCTGTCACAGCAGCTCTCAGGATTTCTGAAAACTCTTCTGTGAAGATGCCACATGTCAGGAGGAATCCTCTCAGCTGCTGACCTTCTGGAACTGAGCCAGCCCCGTTTCTGACACGCTCAGTCCAACTGAAAGATAGTTTAAGGCTCAACATTCTATCAAAGTTCTGCAGACAGCTCAGTCAGCTTTCATTAGGTCCAACAAAGTTTTCAACATCTCATTCCAGCTGAGAAGACAGTGCTGCTGTGTCAGCAGAATGGAGAAGACCAGGGCCTCTCTGACTGGTGCAACAACATCTTCTTCATGACCTGATGAGAGTCACGGCTCCATGAGGATCCATGAGTATTTTCTTTACAGCCTAACTTTTTACATTCAAACCAGTTTTTTCATCCAACTCTCTCAAAACAGCCTGCAGACTTTAAAGAATATGAGTTGTCTTTATTAAACAGAAAACACAAGAAAACTAGCAGGAGGTAATGCTAACGATACATTTTTCTACAAGTTCATTCATATCGCAAAAAGGCAGCATGTGAATGTGAACCGTTGGGATGGTCAGACCGCTGCTGCAGAAAGTTTGGTTTGATGACTCCAAACCCCACCAAACGTCCCTGCCGTCATTTGTGCTTTCAGTGAACGAAGCCTCCTGGAGAGTATCGCACGTGACCGTTGTCAGGACTCAGGCAGAGATCCTCTGTGCTGCCCGCACCACTGCCCAGTTCTGGAAACCAAACGCGTGTCAGAAGCATGAGGAGTAAATCTCTATGAAAATGAATGAACCACGTACACGCACAAGCACACACGCAGACACACACACAAACACACAAACACACGCACACAAGCACAGCACCCAAACACAAGCACACAAACACAAGCACACAAACACAAGCACACAAACACAAGCACACGCACACAAGCACAGCACCCAAACACAAGCACACGCACACAAGCACACGCACACAAGCACAGCACCCAAACACAAGAACACGCACACAGGAACACGCACACAAGCACACGCACACAAACACAAACACACAAACACAAGCACACAAGCACACACAAACACAAGCAGACACGCACACAAACACAAGCACAGCACCCAAACACACGCACACAAGCACAGCACCCAAACACAAGCACACAAACACAGCACCCAAACACAAGCACACGCACACAAGCACACGCACACAAGCACAGCACCCAAACACAAGAACACGCACACAGGAACACGCACACAAGCACACGCACACAAACACAAACACACAAACACAAGCACACAAGCACACACAAACACAAGCACACACGCACACAAACACAAGCACAGCACCCAAACACACGCACACAAACACAGCACCCAAACACAAGAACACGCACACAAGAACACGCACACAAGAACACGCACACAAGCACACGCACACAAACACACGCACACAAACACAAGCACACACAAGGACACACAAACACAAGCACACACGCACACAAGCACACAAACACAAGCAGACACGCACAAACACAGCACACAAACACAAGCACAGCACCCAAACACACGCACACAAACACAGCACCCAAACACAAGCACACGCACACAAGAACACGCACACAAGCACACGCACACAAACACAAGCACACAAACACAAGCACACAAGCACACACAAACACAAGCACACATAAACACAAGCACACACGCACACAAGCACACACAAGCACACACGCACAAGCACAGCACACAAACACAAGCACACACACACACAAACACAAGCACACACAAACACAAGCACACACGCACACAAACACAAGCACACACGCACACAAGCACACACGCACACAAGCACACACGCACACAAGCACGCACACACACACAAACACAAGCACACGCACAAGCACACAAACACACAAGCACACGCACACAAGCACACACGCACACCCAAACACAAGCACGCACACACAAGCACACAAAAGCACACACAAGCACACACAAACACAAGCTAACACAAACAGACGCACACAAGCACACACAAGCACACACAAACACAAACAAGCACACACAAACACAAGCACACACAAACACAAGCACACACAAGCACACACAAACACACGGACACAAGCACAGCACACGCACACAAACACAAGCACAAACACAAGCACACGCACACACACAAACACAAGCACACACGCACACAAACACAGGCACACACGCACACACACACACAAACACAAGCACACGCACACAAACACAAGCACACACGCACATAAGCACACACAAACACACGCACAAGCAAACACAAGCACACAAGGACAGCACACAAACACAAGCACATGCACACAAGCACAAGCACACACACGCACACAAACACATAAACACAAGCACACGAACACAAACACAAGCACACACACACACAAGCACACACGCACACACACACACGCACACAAACACCAGCACACACGCACACAAACACAGCACCCAAACACAAGCACACGCACACAAGCACACGCACACAAACACACGCACACAAACACAAGCACACACGCACACAAGCACACACGCACACAAGCACACACGCACACAAACACAAGCACACAAGCACACGCAAACAAGCACACACGCACACACAAACACAAGCACACAAACACCAGCACACACGCACACAAACACAGCACCCAAACACAAAGCACACGCACACAAGCAACACGCACACAAACACACGCACACAAACACAAGCACACACGCACACAAGCACACACGCACACACAAACACAAGCACACACAAGCACACACAAACACAAGCACACACGCACACAAGCACACACAAACACAAGCACACACGCACAAGCAAACACAAACACAAGCACACACGCACACAAACACACACACACACACAAACACAAGCAGACGCACACACAAACACAAGCACACACGCACACAAACACAAGCACACACGCACACAAGCACACACAAACACAAGCACGCACACACACACAAACACACAAACACAAGCACACAAGCACGCACGCACACACACGCAAACACAAGCACACGCACACAAGCACAGCACACAAACACAAGCACACGCATACAAACACACGCACACAAACACAAGCACACGCATACAAACACAAGCACACACGCACACAAACACACAAACACAAGCACACACAAACACAAGCACACAAGCACACACAAACACAAGCACACACGCGCACACGCACACAAACACAAGCACACACGCACACAAGCACACACACACACACACACACACAAGCACACACACACACAAACACAAGCACACGCAAACAAGCACACACACACAAACACAAGCAGACGCACACACAAACACAAGCACACACGCACACAAACACAAGCACACACGCACACAAGCACACACAAACACAAGCACAAGCAAACACAAGCACACAAGCACAGCACACAAACACAAGCACACACGCACACAAGCACACACGCACACAAACACAGCACCCAAACACAAGCACACGCACACAAGCACACGCACACAAACACAAGCACACACGCACACACACACACAAACACAAGCACACGCACACAAACACAAGCCACACACAAACACAAGCACACCACAAACACAAGCACACACAAACACAAGCACACACAAACACAAGCACACACAAACACAAGCCACAGCACAACGCACACAACACACACCACACACACAAGCACACGCACACACAAACACAAGCACACACGCACACAAACACAAGCACACCACGCACACAAGCACACACAAACACAAGCACACACACAAACACAAGCACATGCACAAGCACACAAACACACAAACACAAGCACACAAACACAAGCACGCACGCACACACACACAAACACAAGCACACGCACACGCACACAAGCACAGCACACAAACACAAGCACACGCATACAAACACACGCACACAAACACAAGCACACACGCACAAGCAAAGACAAGCACACAAACACAAGCACACACGCACACAAGCACACAAAAACACAAGCACACAAGCACAGCACACAAACACAAGCACAAGCACACACACGCACACAAACACACAAACACAAGCACACGAACACAAACACAAACTCAAGCACACACACACACACAAGCACACACACACACAAACACAGGCACACACGCACACACACACACACAAGCACACACACACACAAACACAAGCACACAAGCACACGCAAACAAGCACACACGCACACACATACACAAGCACACAAGCACACACGCACACACGCACACAAACACACAACACAAGCACACACAAACACACGCACAAGCAAACACAAGCACACAAGCAAACACAAGCACACAAGCACAGCACACAAACACAAGCACACAAACACACGCACACAAGCATACACAAACACAAACGCACACAAACACAAGCACACACGCACACAAGCACCCACAAACACAAGCACACACAAGCACACACAAACACAAGCACATACGCACACAAGCACACACAAACACAAGCAAACACAAACACAAGCACACGAACACGAACACACGCACACAAACACAAGCACACGCACACACACACAAGCACACGCACACAAACACAAGCACACGCAAACAAGCACACGCAAACAAGCACACACGCACACACACACACACAAGCACACAAACACAAGCACACACGCACACAAACACACAAACACAAGCACACACAAACACACGCACAAGCAAACACAAGCACACAAGCACAGCACACAAACACAAGCACACACGCACACAAGCACACACGCACCCAAACACAAGCACACGCACACAAGCACACGCACACAAACACACGCACACAAACACAAGCACACATGCAC
Source organism: Oryzias woworae (assembly GCA_016861445.1). Classification (NCBI taxonomy): domain Eukaryota; kingdom Metazoa; phylum Chordata; class Actinopteri; order Beloniformes; family Adrianichthyidae; genus Oryzias; species Oryzias woworae. The sequence goes on from BOLG01001664.1 coordinate 4,419,386, forward strand.
ACAAGCACACACGCACACAAGCACACACAAACACAAGCACACACAAACACAAGCACACACAAACACAAGCACACACGCACACAAGCACACACAAACACAAGCACACACGCACAAGCAAACACAAACACAAGCACAGCACATGCACACAAACACACACACACACAAGCACACGCACACACAAACACAAGCACACACGCACACAAACACAAGCACACACGCACACAAGCACACACAAACACAAGCACGCACACACACACAAACACAAGCACATGCACAAGCACACAAACACACAAACACAAGCACACAAACACAAGCACGCACGCAAGCACCCACAAACACAAGCACACACGCACACAAACACACGGACACAAACACAAGCACACAAGCACACAAGCACACGCACACAAACACACACAAACACAAGCACAGCACACGCACACAAGCACACACAAACACACGCACACAAACACTCGCACACAGCACACAAACACATGCACTGAAGGGTGTATTTGAAAGCAGATAGATGAACATCCTCCATCACAGTGAATTACTGCCTAATCTGATCTGTAACAATGCTTAACTCATTCTAAAGTTTTGATTATTTTAACTAATAAAACGAGGAAAACAGGGAGTTGAGTTTTATCGTTGCTCACATGGAAAATAATAAGTCCATAAAAGCGTGAGCAAAGATTTTTCATTTAGTTCTAATGGTCATCATTTTTAACAAAACAAACTGATCATTTATCATTAAAGTAAGACAATCAGAAGAAATCAAAATGGTGGAATGGCTTACATCTCTCTTAAATTTAACAGATGTTTCTGTGTTTCTGTTCTGTATTAGGTGTTCCAGCATTTTTCAGTGTGTTAGCTCTCATGTTGTCCATCTGCTGCGGTTTTTCAAAGATCGTCTCTTTTGTTAGACATTTTGGCGCAGACTTTGTCTTTGTCTGTTTCCTGGTTCCTAACTGCAACAGGGACTGTCATTTTACAATGTTTATCAATACAAAAATACATCTGTGCTATAAAAGCAATTTATATTTATGATTCTAATCTCTTCAATAATTTCTATATTCTAAACCTTTGTATTTGTGAATTTCTGGTTTAATTACAGTGTAGTCTGTGAGGAGAGGCAGCAGCGAGCTCTGCTTCACTGCAACCCCATTCAAACTGGCACAAGCTTTTATCTTCTTTAGCAAATACTTCATTGAAAATCATTTATACATTATAGACATTTTTTACGTTCTCATTTTCAATTGATAAGTCCTTTATTTCACGTGTATCTATTATTTTTTTAGTTTTCAGAACTGGCATAAAGCTGCACTGAAAAGACTCAAGATGAGGCAGTAGTTCTGTCTCAACGCTGAGGACACTTGCTGCGTCTGTTCTTCAGCTGCTGCTAATAAACTTCAACAGGAGTCCGTTTTTTATGTTTCGCTCTGACTGAAAAAATGGCGGACGTAGTATAATTAGAAAAATCATCGCAAAGTTGGACTTTCTATTAAAACATGAAGTAATAAGTACTGGATGACCATTGCTGGACCAACACGTCTTCATTGAGACTGAGAGACTGAGAGAATGAAAAGAAGATGAGCAGAACTTTCACACTAAAGTCACAGATATTTGTCCAGAAGGACAGACGTGTGAACGTCTTTTACACGTAAAGGTTAGGACACAGTGTGTGTTCATCACGCTTGCCCTCAGAGGGTCAAAGCAGACGGTGGCCCTCTGCTTCTCCTGAAGGTTTTCTTCAGATTCTTTCATTTAGGTTGTATTTTTGTCTTCACTTGAATGATGTAGACTAAACTGTATAATAACCATCAAACTTAGCAGAGCGCCATCGAACCTGAAAAGATGAGCTTCTCCTTCATAATGTTGACGTCTGGACTGGGTCGCCGGCCCACAGCACTCAGCATGATCTGCTCCGGGTTACAGCGCTGCATCCCTCCCATCCTCCACCTGTGAGAGCAGACATTCATGGCAGACACCAGTAATACGCCTCAGCGCTCCCAAGAGATGTCAGAGCGCGCTTCCAGTCTAAAGAGGATACATCAGAAGTCTACACAAATACAAGCACATATTCAACTGAATCCATGCACGGATGGAGGGATGAAGGAAAGCAGGCTGTTCAGTGTTGGGGGGTAAAAGCACAAGGAGCAGAGACAAGGTGATGAGGGGGGGTGGACATGCAGCTGTTACCTGATCATATGATAGCTGACATATGCCAGGGTGGGGGCAGCAGAAGAGGGTTGCATGCAGATCAGACAGCACACAAGAAAATAAAAGTCAAAAATGCAGTCAGAGGAGGCGGAGCCGTCATTCATTCTCAGTCTCCCTCTGGTTGGACTGCGATATGGAAGCAGAGAACGACAGACGTTGCTTTTTCCACCGGTAGGAGTCACCCACACATGCACACATGCGCACAAGCACACATGCACACAAGCACACATGCACACAAGCACACATGCACACAAGCACACATGGACACAAGCACACATGCACACATGCACACAAGCACACATGCACACAAGCACACATGGACACAAGCACACATGCAGACATGGACACAAGCACACATGCAGACATGCACACAAGCACAGAAGCGCACATGGACACAAGCACACATGCAGACGTGCACACAAGCACACATGCACACAAGCAGACATGCAAACAAGCACACATGCAAACAAGCGCACATGCAAACAAGCGCACATGGTCACAAGCACACATGGACACAAGCACACATGCAGACGTGCACACAAGCACACATGCAGACGTGCACACAAGCACACATGCACACAAGCACACATGCACACAAGCAGACATGCAAACAAGCACACAAGCAGACATGCAAACAAGCACACAAGCACACAAGCGCACATGCACACAAGCACACATGCACACAAGCGCACATGCACACAAGCGCACATGCACACAAGCACACATGCACACAAGCAGACATGCAAACAAGCACACATGCACACAAGCAGACATGCAAACAAGCACACATGCACACATGCAAACAAGCAGACATGCAAACAAGCGCACATGCACACAAGCAGACATGCAAACAAGCACACAAGCACACATGCACACAAGCGCACATGCACACAAGCACACATGCACACAAGCACACATGCAAACAAGCACACATGCACACAAGCGCACATGCACACAAGCACACATGCACACAAGCACACATGCAAACAAGCACACATGCACACAAGCGCATATGCACACAAGCACACACATGAAAACAACTGCACACAAGCACACATGTACACATGCAGACATGCACACAAGCACACGTGCGCACATGCACACATGCACACAAGCTTTTAAACTCATAAAATAATGTGAAGTTTTCATTTTAAAGTGTTCAAATAACCAACATCCTGTTACAGCAGAAACACACAATTCCTGTTTAAAACCATGAAACATCCATGGATGAACAAATCCTTTCATGACAACCCGAGCGAGCACTTCACTCAGCATTTTGTGGGTCGCTGTCTTTATGAAGTGACAAACCTCATCACATGTCAGCTTCTCTCATGGTGGCTGTGGTTAGTCCACATGCTGCGTAAGCTTTGTTATCGAAAGAACTCCAGGTTCAAATCTCTCACCTGGGTTGTAGTTTGTTGAATTGTTTTTTTCCTTTTTTTCCACTAAATTACATGACACACTTTACTAGAAATATTAATTAAAAACATGAGGATAATTCTTTGGAGTTAAAACATGATTGGAAAGTATGTTTTATAGCCATGAGTTTGTATAGTAATACATAGTTAACACAAATACATGTAGTCTATGAGATCTTTAGTTTACATTTACTTGTTGGTTTTAAAAAGATCTTCACAGAAATGTATTTTAAAAAATGATGTATTCTTTATGCTTAATAAAATGCAACTATATATTTAAAAAGTAAAACACAACAAGACTGAGATTCAAACCAGGTTACACAGGACAAACCGCTGTTGCCACAAGTGCAGGTTTGTTTCATGCATTGTAAATGAAATACAGACGAAACTTCATGTAGTGATCGATGCAGCGAGCGTTCGATGTGAATGCACCTTAACATTCATGGGGTGCAGAGGCTGCCCTTGACCATCCAACACAATCACATTGCTTCATGGTTTAAACATGACTTACTTCTGGAAACAGAAGATTCCCACAACAACAGCAAGGGACACCAGGTCTGAGCAGATCCAAATAAAGCTGTAAGCACTGCGACTCTGCAAGAACAGATAAACAAAAACATGCAGTTACCTGTTAATGCCACTAGATGTCCCCACAGTCTCCTTAATATCTGGCAGTGCGTGAGGCAAATAGCAGCTGAACTCTTTAACTCAACCAAATAGTAGAGATATCTCCACATATAAACATATTTTACTGACATTGATAGTATGTTTTATCTACTCAGGTAATAAGGAATAAAAAAAGGTTTCCTTGATTTGTTTTCTTGGTTGAGTTAAAGGGTTACAAGCTGCCTCCCTGACGAGGACGTGCACATGATCATAGGGGAGGGGCTTAAAGTTGGGAAAGGGCAGCAAAAACACACTTTTATGGTCCTTTAAACAATATGGAAATTAAGTTTAAAAAAAAAAAGGTAGAAATAGATTAATAATCAGGCATGTGGCCTGTGTAGGCAATAGTAAGACAATTCTTAATTTTTGTGCAAACAAATTACTGTCAACATGAGTTCATTTAGTTCATCATAGACTTGGAAGTCATCCAAAGCATTAAAACACTGAAGGCTCACTTGAGCAATATTTAACACACAGATTTCCTACAACATATAACTCCACAAGTTGAAATGATTAACAATATTTCATGTTATTATCATTCTGTTGCTGTGAGGATTCTGCAGTTTAGTTGGTTTTTCGGTGGTGTTGTTGGTCGTGTTCAGTCACTTCAGGTTCATGTTGATCATCCAAAGTTGTTTTCATTTCTGTTACATTTCTGTTATCCCCTTTTTGTTTCGTCATGGGGTTTTAAAGACTTAAACTGAATTTAAAGAAGGCAATTTTAATCAGAAAATATGACATTAAACATAAACATGATAAACTATCAGACTGAAGAAACAATTTGGATGAGCGGTCAAACTTCAAAAACGGAGGACGCTTAGAGATCAGTTTTCTTTTTTTTGAGGAGCTCTACAGAAACATAAGTGATCACGTCTCCATGTAGATCACGGGCAATCAAAAATAAATAAACAAATATAGAAATCATCTCCCCACAAAAAAAGTAAAACTCAGTCACCAAATAGGAAACACTCTCCTCTAGTAACTGTTCTTGTGGCAACAGCAGTTTGTTTATGTGCTTATATTTCAACAGCTGCAGAAGTGACTGGGTTCAAATCCTGCTTTTATTGTTTTGTTTTTAAATATATAGTTGCATTTTATTAAGCATAAAGACAACAGAATTTTTTAATTTCCTGTAAACATCTTTTTAAAACAACAACAAATATTAAAACAAGGGTTTCATAGACTACATTTATTTGTGTTAACTATGTATTACTAAAAAAACTCATGGCTATAAAAGGAAAGACATTCTAATAATGCTTAAAATCTAAAGAATTATCCTCATGTTTTTGATTCATATTTATACTAATGTGTGTTGAGTCATTTAGCAAAAAAAAGGAAACAACTTTAAACAAACTACCAAAGCCAGATGCGGAATTTGAACCCGAGGTCTTTTGATTATGAATATAGTACACATGGGACGTACTACATTCATCACAAGAGCAGCTGACCTGCAGATATGATTGTCACTCAATAAAGACAGCTACCCACAAAATGCTGAGAGAAGGACTCGCTCAGGTTGTCACGAAAAGGTTTGTTCATCCATGGATTTTTCATAGTTTTAAACAGCAGTCTTGTGTTTCTGTTGCATGTTGGTTCTATATTTGAGCACTCGATAGTTTTACTTTAAAAATATGAAGCTTCACCGACGCTTTATTTTGAAGATTTGTTTACTCCCGGTGACACATTCGAGAAGCCCCTGGCTGCAGTGTGCTGACTTTGGCTCTTTTTTGCTGCATTTTTGCTGCAGTGTTTTTGTCTTGACTTTCTCCTGAAGACACATTGTGTTGACAAAATAAAAAAGAAAACTTTTCCACCTGGAATTTAAGACAATTTAAGACTTTTTAAACGCCTTATTTCAGTTAAAGGAAATTGACCCTGAAGTTGTGGTCTGTGACCTTCTTTATGTCAGACGGTAAAGGGAGAGCTGGTTACCATGAGCCAAACAGGGTAAGGCACTTTTCGAAGGACTTGGGGGGCGTCAGAGGACACAGAAGGCACCCCACTGCACCACAGAAGGGAGTAAAGCCAGGGCCCATTCACCGGGTAGATGGTCACACTCACATTATTGGCCAGGTACTCACTGCAGGAAAAAGGACAAACAAAAGAAGATCTCCAGCTCTTTACAGAGTTTTACCATCACCCAGCCAGACAACATGCCCACATCAATCCGGTGAAACCCAACTCTTGAGGCTGCAGCAGCCCAGCTCCTAATGAAACCGGCAGTGATCAGATTCCCACTGAGCGCTCGCATGCAGACACTTTGCTCTTACTGTATGTCTCTGTGGCTGATTTTGCTGTAGTGGAGCCTCACACTTGTGATTCCCCGCTGTCGAATCTCCTCCACAGACAGCTTCTCATTGGTGGCCTGCTGAAACCCCCTCACCCTCCCCCTGTCTGTGTCGGGGGTCCATGTCACCTGCAAACACACACACGCACACACACAGACACAGACACACACACACGCACAAACTCAGGACCCTTTTTAGAAAGAAAGCATCTTCACAGAAGCAGAGAACATGGTCTGGTGTATCATTTTAATGAATCATTTTCCAAATATGTAGGAAACAGAAACTTCTGTTGCCTCAACAGCAGCAACAGTGAACCCCGAGAAACCCTGCAGCGCCTACCCTCTTAGCGGACATCCCTGCCCTCTGCAGCACTCGCAGCGTGTCCATGAACCAGCTCCGGAAGCGGGGGTGCTCTGGGGGGGGCTTGTGGATGTTCAGCCAGGCAGAGCAGTTGGCCCTGGCTGAGAGACGGAGCATCTCCACCAGGCTGCAGACAGTCTGGTTTGCTATCCTGCTGCGGTCCTTTGCGGTCAATGTTCTGACTGTCCAGTAGGGGTCACTCTGGAGTAGAAGGAAGAAACTACTGTGTCTTTGCAGATTTGGATCACACAGATTGAGACAATGTTCAATTTCCTATGATTTTCTATTTTTTATGCCTCGTAATAAAACAATTACAAAGTACAAAATCTCTATATAGACAACTGATTTTTTTCTACAGATACGAAACATTTTCACATACACTAAAATATCTTATGACAAGTGCAAAACCTTTTCACGACAGACAATATTTTTGCAACAACTTTCCAGTTTCCTTTCAGACACATCAGCTTTCTGAACTTCAGGAGTGATTTTCAGGGACCAAGTACCTGCAAAAACCACATTCCTGCATTTAAAGATCGGATTTCTGTCCAGTTAAAGAAGGAAGCGTCCTGGAACTGCCGGCCTGGAAAGACTCTGCTGACGTCTGTGGTTCGCCTCAGAGTTTGATCTCTCATAAGGAAGGGAACTCCATCCATGCTGGAGGAGAATGTTAGCAAGGTGAAATGTGATTAGATGTTTTGTACCCTGAACACCACCGGAGCATTAAACTGCTTCCATTTTAATCTATTGCTGCATCTCTAAAGCCATTAAAACATGACCGTCTCACAGCTGAAGACCATGTACAGACCTGATGGTGACGTCGGCCTCCAGAGAGCTGGCTCCCAGCTGCAGCGCTCTGTGAAAAGACAGGAGGCTGTTCTCAGGAGCCATCTGCAACAGAGGGAAAGAGACAGATGTTAGCAGGCAAGCATGAAAGCAACATGAACATGTGAGTGCAACAAAACTGTGTGAATGCAACATGAATGTATTGGTGCATCCATTTATACATTAGACCTTGAATGGTTTGGCCCCATCCTATATTAAAGATCTCATAGAGCCTTACCAACCAAACAGAACATTTCACTCACAAAGTGCAGGACTGCTTGTGGTTCCTAGAATCTCTAAAAGCACAGTTGGAGGTAGAACCTTTAGCCACCAAGCTCCTGTTTTATGGAATAAGCTCCCAGCTCATGTAGGAGAGGCTGACACAGTTTCTACATTCAAAGTTAGGCTTAAAACATTCCTCTTCGGACAGGATTATTGCCAGGCTAGCTAGTAATCAGAGAATATTGAACTTACTGCTCCTCTACCTCACCTACTGTAATGAAGTTTTCGGGAATATTTCATTACATTCAACATACAGGTTTCTCCGCAGAGCTAAGCAGAGAGAAGATGGTTTGATAAACCGGGCCATGGCGGCCTATTCCCGCTGCTTAGCGGGCTTACACGGGTTTAGATTACATAAATAATATGTTTATATTAATACTGACATGCTAAAACTTCAGATTTTCTATTGTTGTTATTATTGTTGCCATCTGCTATTTGTGCCATTTTCATGCTCTTACACACATGGACAAAATTGTTGGTACCCCTCAGTTAAAGAAGGAAAAACCCACAATTCTCACTGAAATCACTTGAAACTTACAAAAGTAACAATAAATAAACATTTATTGAAAATTAAATAATCAAAATCAGCCATCACTTTTGAATTGCTGATTAACATAATTATTTAAAAAAAACTAATGAAACAGGCCTGGACAAAAATGATGGTACCTCTATAAAAGATTGAAAACTATTTGACCAGACTGACATGATTAACTCAGGTGTGTCCTTTAATTGACATCACAGGTGTTACCAAACTCATTATCAGTCAGTCTGCCTATTTAAAGGGAGACAAGTAGTCACTCTGCTGTTTGGTGAAAAGGTGTGTACCACTATTAACAAGCTTGAATTAAATTTCAATACTAATTAGTAGCTAGCAGGCTACTAAAAGTTAGGCCCAATCCAAACTCTTCCCTTCACCCCACCGCTTCTCCCTACCACTCCATTTGTAGGGGCATTGGTAGTGAAAGTGGTGTCTGAAAATATTTTTTTTTAAGGACTACTCTTGAGGCCTCAGTAGCAAGGGGGTTCAGCGTCGCGCTATGCCGCAGAGGAGAAGCACTTTTCTTCTTGAGGGTGCGCTCTAAAGCACAGAAATTTACATTTAAATGTAAGCAATGACTTTTTGTCTAAACATGACCTTTTTAAAGTTATAAAACCACTGTTGTTATGTATATTCAAGAGCTGGAAGCTCCACGCTAAAGTAGCTGATTGACAACTATTGGTGACGTGAGTGTTAGTGACGTCCAAATTCAGAGACACTACTTTTCCATAACTGGGTCAAGTTGATTTTTTAATACTTTTTGATTTTATCATAACCTGGATGACACCGACAATGCACATGAATTTGTGAATGAACTTTGAATGTGTAACAGTAACATGAACATTTGATTGCAGCAATAATGTGTGAATGCAACACATATGTGTGAATGCAACACAAATGTGCGAATGCAACACAAATGTGTGAATGCAACACAAATGTGCGAATGCAACACAAATGTGCGAATGCAACACATATGTGTGAATGCAACACATATTTGTGAATGCAACACAAATGTGTGAATGCAACACAAATGTGTGAATGCAACACAAATGTGCGAATGCAACACAAATGTGCGAATGCAACACAAATGTGCGAATGCAACACAAATGTGCGAATGCAACACATATGTGTGAAGGCAACACAAATGTGTGAATGCAACACAAATGTGTGAATGCAACATGAATTTGTGCAAAACACATGACTGCTTGAATGAAACGTGAATGTGTAAACTGAGCCACACTAACCATGGGAGCTCCACGGCGGCCAATAACGTCTGGTCTTGCTTTGAGAGTGTGTCGGTCCATTATGCAAGGACAGGTGAATGTAATGGGGGCCAGGCAGACAGCCAATAGGCTCACAAAGTAGATGACCAGGACCGTTAGCTGAAAGTCTGAGAAAAAAAAGGGGAGAAACATTAGGCTTATTGAAGTCTATTCATGCAAAATACACAGTTAGGACTTAACAGATTCTATTCTACTCTACTCTATTCTACTCTACTCTACTCTACTCTACTCTACTCTACTCTACTCTATTATATTCTATTATATTCTATTCCAGCCACTTGGTTGTGGCACTCCACGTGTGCTTTCCTGGTCAGCCTCTTACACCCTGTAGTTCTGTGCTGGATTGTTTCAGGCACCTCTTTGCACAGCCAACACCTTGAGTCTTGTCTGTTGTGGTAGATCTGAGCCTCTATTGCTCTGGTGCTCAGAGCTTGTTCCTGTGTTGTCAGGATGAGAACTTCTGTGTTGTCTTGTAGAAGTTGGCTGGAATAGTATACAGGAACATGTGCAAAATATGGAGTGGAAACCCCAAAGACAAAATGGGAAACACCTCAGAAAGTGGTAGAGAATGAGAGAGCAAAGATCCTGTGAGACTTCCAGATACAGATGGACAGGATGGTAATGGAACCAACCAGAAACGGTTGTGGTGGATGTGACAGTAACAAGACATGGTAACATCAAGAAGAAGGAACATGAGAAACTAAAGAAATACCAGGGACTCAGAGAAGAACTGGAGAAAGCTTGGAAGGTGAAGGTAACAGTGGTGCTCATGGTAATTGGAGAACTCCAAGCTGTACCCTCAAACTGGAGGAGTGGCTACAACAGATCCCTGGAAAGACCTCAGTCCAGACCTCAGTCTCAGATCTCAGTCCAGAAAAGTGCAGCTAAGATACTGCAGGACCCTCAAGCTCCGAGGCCTCTGGTAGAGAACCTGAGCTTGGAGGGGCGTTTTTCTTTTTCCAATATTTACATTTTTGAAACCAATGAAACAGTGGGCCCTGAAACTTTATTCCTTCAGGATTTAATTTTTTGAATGGAATTATAGAAATGAATACATTTTTCTGGGATATTCAATTTTTTTTGGAAAGGGTTTGTATTTATAGAATGCATCCCAAAATAACACAAGTCAAAAAAAATGGTTTTCATCGCTTGTTACAGCGAATGAAAGAAGACCCCAGAGCCAGAAACCTGCTCAGACTTCATCATTCCAAACAGAAGCTGGTACTTACTGGTTCTCTCTTTACGGACCACATACACAGCAACCATCCAGCTCAGGCCTGTGACTGAGAGCAGCGCTCCGATGTGCAAGAAAGGTGCTGTGGACTAATGACAACAACGACATTGAGTGTTTCACAGCAGTAAACTGGGAGACAGAGATCACTGATTATCAAAAAAGCTTTAAACTAGTATGGAGGAAAAATATTTTGTTTTCAGACAAATACATTACAACTGACCATGTCTCTTTTTTTGCATCCTGTTATTCAAAATGCAGTTTCTAAAGTTGGAGTCTTCCTAATTAAATTATATTATTCATTTCATTCATTTTCTGAACCGTTTAATCCCTTTTGGGGTCACGGGGCTGCCGGAGCCTAACCCGACTACTCATGGGTGAGGGCAGGGGACACCCCAGTCTGTTGCAGGGGCCACAGTCACACACCCACAGTCACATCCACACCTTGGGACAATTTAGAATAACCAATTAACCTATGAAGCATGTTTTTGGACAGTGGGAGGAAGCCGGAGTCCCTGGTGAAAACCCACGCATGCACGGGGAGAACATGCAAACTCCACACAGAAAGGTCCCCCATTGGTGACACTGTTTTCAAGTTCCCCCAGCCAGGACTTGAACCAGGAACCTTCTTGCTGTGAGGCAAGAGCGCTAACCACTGCGCCACCGTGCAGCCCTATATTATATTATATTATATTATATTATATTATATTATATTATATTCTTTGCAACACGCTGAAGCTCATTAAGAGACAAATTCCCTCAAAAAAAAAAGTAAATAAAATCGTCACATAAACATACCTAATACAAAATGATAAAACAGAGAGTTATCCAATTTCAAAGGGAGTGATTTCAAGTTGTCACAAACCTTTGATATGTATGAAAAGGCAAGATTTACAAATACAGGAGTCAGGGTGAAAACAGGAAAAGATAAAAGTATTTGTCAACATGCAAATACGACAAAACATGCCATATTGAACTGTTAAAACACAATGATATGATTTTGATTGTATTGATTGCAACTGTTTTATGGCAAATGACTGCTCTGTGATTTTTGTGTAGACCAACCTGCAATGATATAAGCAGGATGTCCAACTCATCTTCCCATATGTCATCAACAGAAACGATTCCAGAGATTGTGATGAGGAGCGTAGCTAACACTCCAATCTGTGAAGAGAAGACAGGTAAGGCTAATGCCCAAGTACTCACTAGAATGAGTGGAGCAGCAATGTCAGAGCTTATTCACAGCACCTTGTGAACCCAGTAGAGATTGAGTTGTTGTCCCAAAGATACATGAAAAAGTGCTAAAATCTGAAAAAGAACAAATACTCAGCAAGTCAAAACATCAACAAGAGCGAGTCATGGCGTGGTGTGGGATAACTGACCAGGAGAAAGCTGACATAGCTGAGTCCGAGGGTGGTGGATGTAAGGATGGGTATGGTTTCATCCTTCCATTCTCCAGAACGGTTGTACACCAACCTGGTGTGTGAAAGTTCAGTCATCTTCCATGTGTTGGTGGGATCACCGCTCAGATCAGATCATTTATCAAAATCTCAAAATGAAAATGACAACAAAGTCACTCACCAGTTGAAGTCATTGAAATCATTTTGTGCAACCAGCCAGAAGTAGGACCAAAGGAGGAGCAATAGGAAGGAACTGCACAGTAGGAGGAACCATGCACACTCCCACTGGGAAGAAAGTACAAAGCAGCAGTCCATGTCAAATGTGTAAAAAAAAAGTAGATAGATCCAAAATCAAAATCTGCCAGAAACAACTGCAGAGTCATTCACATTCAATGACTCAGTCATTGGTCATGTTTTTCACATGGTTTTTACACCAACTGGTAGTTTCACACTTCTTTACTAGGGTTGTGTATATTTTCCTATCCCACATACACATATTGACACATGCTCCACAAATCAATAAAAAACTAACAATCCAATCCAATCCAATTCTTTTACCTACATGGATGCAATCTAAATATTTATTATTCATTTGACATCTAAAACAATATGTACATTTACTATATATATATATATATATATATATATATATATATATATTTAGACAAAATAAATACCTTTTAATAAAGAAACCTTTCCTGGCACTGATAACTTTAAATCAAAAAAAGCAAACTGTTTTTAACTAAACAGTTTCAAACCTGACATTTTGGGTTTTTTAGATTGTTTTGTTCTTTGTGGTAAAACATTGATTCATAATCATTTATTCAGGTATTGTCTGCAGTGCTGTGAAACAAAGGGTTATTATATATTTAGTGAACACAACCCACATTCCTCATTGTGGTTCACTTTCAGAAAGTTGGAATTGACCCAACTTGGTAGAAGCAAGTTTGTAATTGGATGTCTTTTTGTTTGCATCACATGTAAGTAAAAAGGTAAAGATCAATATTTAACTTACCAATCGATTTTATACCTTTTTATCAACAAACCTTGTTTGTATCTGTGGTTTTTAACAAATACTGCTGTAACCTCCAGTACTAAATGAAAAACTAACAAAAAAAAGGTGAGACAACTGTGTCTTATTAAGTCTCTACATTCGTCTGTTGATCTGTGCATGTGTTTTTCTGCAACAGTCCCCAGAGGTTGTTTGGTGGTGTCCTCCTAGCTGTAGTTTTGCTTTCAAAAGGGCTTCATTCTTGAAGCCAAAAAGGGTGGGGTCAGCTTCAGCCCTGAAAACGATACCCTGGAAAATTCCCTGTTGTTCTAGTTCTTAGGTCTGACTCACAATAAGCTCTTCGCAAATGTTTTCATTCTTTAGCACATCATCTTTTCCTAATATTTTTGTTTAGCTGCTTACTTTAGTCTCAAAGCTCCACTTTTCCTGTATTTTCATCAGTGGTCTTTATAAAAACCCTCTCTTCTTGGGTTTTTGTTTCCTTGATGGACACATGCTGTCAGGTTTGTAAAAACATCCCTGGTGAATCCACAGCAGATGCTGCTACTTAAAGGAGCTTTTTACGATTTACTTCTTCTGTCCTAACATGTGCGGCATGAAGCAAAGTCTGTCCAATGGTCAAGGACACTTCCCTTCAATAGTTAACAGGATTAAAAGCTAATCTCATGTGAGGGGGAGGTGCAGACAATGATAGTTAAGCCAACAGATCCTGCAGACCAGTGATCCGCTTTGCACAGCACTATGCCTGCACAAACCCACAGTTTATATATGGGGCCTGTTATGGATGAAGGATGGCACAAAGTCACAAATTACCCTTCACAGGAATATTGAGGCTGCTGCTGTTTGCTTACTGTGTGCTCATTTTCCCGTATGCATGTATTAGTACATCCTGTTGGGTTTATAGAAGCCCTTTTTCTCAGAAAAACAGAGACCACAAGCAGCATGAAGGAAATCCTCCTTTGACTAGTGCAGGTGGAACCATGAGAAGAAGCTATGCAATCTACTATTTTGATGTGGTGCTGCAGCTACATAGCACAGCAGCAGATGACGTTAAGCAAGCACGAGGCTCCGACCTGAGGTGGACCAGCAGAAGAGGCTCCACATTTTCTCCGATAAACAAGACCTTTTCAGGATAAACCACACCTCTAAGAGTGCAAGTTCTTCAATGTCCTCCTCCTGGTTTTCTACGTCACATACTTGTATGACCACCAATTTAAAGTAACTGGCCAATATCAAGTGAATGTTTGAAATTAGTGTTGTGAAAAAAATCAAAACTGCTAATAACTGCTTTGCTTTAGTTCACCTCAATGAACAGACAGAGAAAAGCACCTTCAGTTTCACATTTTAATCCCCAAATACAGTGAGCAGACGGAGAACTGGCTAAAGCTGCATTCACACCGGACACGACTTGTGTGGCGGGGAGATCGAGTTTCAATGTTAAGTCAATTTACAGATGGAATCTGAGGTCCTGCAGCGCGATTCAAGTGTTGGGCGCGGCGTGTCAGTCTGGAAGCAGCGAGGGACAATTTGGGTGGCAGGAGTGTTGAGACTTAAAAAATCTGAAGTTTGGAATCAGGGACTCAGTTTTGGGCGTGTGACGTTTCAGTGACTCGATCAGCGGGTAGAAAACATATCAATATGGCTGCTCGTTTGCAGTGTTTTTGTCCTGAACTTCTATCCATTTTCCTAACTTGCTTAACCTGCAGGCAGGATACATCCTGGACAGGTTGCCAGTTGGTCACAGAGCCCATGGAGCTGGAGCGATTGACCCCGCTACACTAGCCAGCTGCTAGCAAGCCCAGGGGTCCAGGGTCCAGGGTCAGAGCTAGTGAGGTCTGCCGCCCAAGATCCGGAAGCTTGCCAAATCTGCTGGACCCTGGGCGGCTTGCTATGCTAGCCCGCGGGCGGTAGAATGCTGGCAAATGGAAAGTCACAGCGGGTGCCTTCATTACAAGCGCGATTGCTCCAGCTCCATGATGTCTTTTTCTTATTTTCATCAAGACAATAATAAAAAAAACATCCTCCATTTGTTTTTTCAAATTTTCCCTGGGGGGTTAATGTGGGACAGAAATTCTTCAAACTGGGCCACAGACAGACGGAAGTAACATTTAAAACGGCCGCCATCCAGGCACACCTCTGCAGTAAATGGTGAAACTCACCGTACTGCGAGGAACTCTAAATGATACTGTGAACCCAGAAACAGCGACGAGCTTGCCGGCGCCTCTGTAGAGCTCTCTAAAACAAATAAACGCAACTCAACATCCTCCAAGCTTTCCATAATGTGGCAACAAATGAGGTCCATTCAAATTTTGGAGGTCACTCGGCCTGGGCGTCAAAGTCTCAAAGACATTTTAGGCAAGGCGAAAATTTGAGTGGCGGCGTGAATTTGACGGGTGAATGGTGTCTGGTGTGCATACAGCTTTAGTAAGAACAAAATAAACTGCAGGAAGCCTGGGTCAAAGACTGAATCATATCTGGATCTGCCCATCTCACTCTGATTTAGTAAAACAGAACTGTTTATTTGAAATGCAAAGTAAGATCAATGAAGTCAAGTTTGGTCTATAATGCTGCATGTAGTCATGCAAGAGAAACATTGTTTTCACAGAAAGCTAAAACTTACTCCTTAATAGAATTACTTTAAGTCAGTGACCTTTAAATTTAAACACTCCAATCACAGATTAGTTTTCTCTGATTTACATTTGTAAAGTTGGAAGCGGAAAGGTAGACATAGAAGATCTTCCCTTGATTTCTCTCGATTAGTCTGCTGATGCTAGTGTGTAGCGGGCCTAAGCAATTCACGCATGGTAGTTGCGCTGAAATTATTTAATTATCCATTCATCCATCCCCTTTCTTTTCCTCATCCAGGACCGGGTCGCGGAGGCAGCAGTCTAAGGCTTCACTCTCCCTGGCGACTTCCTCCAACTCCTCTGGGGGGACCCCAAGACTCGGTCTTCCCTGGGGCCTCCGCCCAGTGGGATATAACCTGAAAAACTTCCCCAGGGAGGCGTCCAGGAGGCATCCGGACAAGATGCCAGAGCCACCTCAACTGACTCCTCTTGATGTGAAGGAGTCGTAGCTCTACTCCGAGCTCCTCCCGGGTGACCGAGCTTCTCACCCTATCTCTAAGGGACCCAGCTACACTACGGAGGAAACTCATTTCAGCCGCTTGTATCTGGTAGCTCGCTCTTTCGATCATGACCCAGAGCTCATGACCATAGGTGAGTAATGGAGCAAAGATTGACCGGTAAATTGAGAGCTTTGCTTTCTGGCTCAGCTCTCTCTTCACCACCGCAGACCGATACAGCGATCGCCTTACGGTGGATGCCACACCAATTCACGTGTTCGCTCCGATCCCAAAACCTCAAGATACTTAAACTCCTCCACTTGGGTAAGGAGTACTCCACCCAGCAAGACAGGGCAAACCACCTTTTGCCTGCTTGGCAAGCAGGGGGCGTAAGCCTACTTCAGCACTTAATTATCGACAGAAGATTCATAACACACCAAGAACTACAAAACAAACATGGAAAAAATACATACATGGAATATCAGTAACTTAAATCTGTAATTACTAAAACATTTTAATCCAGTGAAAATGACTTAAAATTACCAGAACTAGTTGCCTCTATGATTAATTTTTCATTGAATAAAACTCTCTCCAAAATATACAAACTCGTATGCAACTTAGATAAGGAAGTCTCAATTCCAACAACAAAATGGGATGCAGACTTAGACAGAAGTACAGACACAAGCTTCTGGTCAGAAATGTGTCTAAATATCTTTAAATTAACAAAAAGTCCAAACCTACAAATAATCCAATTTAAAACTCTTCACAGAATTTACTATACTTGACAGAGGATGTTCAAGATGGGTCTCAAAAACTCAGAAATTTGTGAACATTGTGATAGTTATTTACCAGACAATTACATGCATGCTCTGTGGTTCTGTACACCTGTCCAGGCTCTCTGGCAACAGGTATGTGCTGATTTATCAGTCTGGCTTAAGGTTTCAATCACAGCCTCACCTTCACTTTGTGTGCTGGGTGACATGAGTGCCATCGATACAGAGGGAAGATTAGCATCTTTAATCTTTATAACTCTTTGTATAGCAAAAAAAAAAAAACAATTTTATTAAACTGGAAAAACAAGAAAAATATTAGTGTAAGTCATTACAGGAATCTGCTATTGGATCATATCAGCTTGGAAAAAATGTCAACTAAGAGTTCAAATAACCTGGAAGGAATTCAGGCTCTCTGGTCTCCCAAAGCCAATGCCATAACTTAGAGGGTGGGATTAATGGGTGTCGCCGCGCCCTGGCTGTCTGCCGGGGTTTTGGTGCCGGGGTCGGGGTCTCCCTGGCACCTGGTGGGGGCAGGGGGGCTCCGTTGGTCGGGGGGTCTGGTCCGGCGCCTGGGTGGGGGGGGGGGGGGGGGGGGGGGGGGGGGGGATGGTGCATTGGGTGGGGGTCTGGCTTGGCTAGGGGGGTGGTCCTTTTGCGTACGCTGGGGGGGCTTGCGCGGGGCCCTGGGGAGTCTGCCTGCGCTGGATGGGCGGCCCGTCTGCACCCGGGGGCTGGGATCACTCCATCTCTGGCCCTGGGACGAGGTGGGGCAACCCTCTTGGGGCCTGCGTTTGCTCCAGGAAAAGCCTACCATGGCGGGGTTTGGGGGGAGCGGGCCAGGGGGAGGGGATGTTTGTGGGTAAGAGGGGGGGGGTCCACCACCAGTATGGGATCTTTGAGGCTTCCTCGGGCCCGCTGGTACCTGACCAGGCAGCCACAGGTGCGATGCTTGGGGGGGCTGGGGCTTGCGCCCTGGGGCTGGCCACCTCTGGGCTCCTCTCTCTTTGTGTGAGGTGGGGGGTGTGGGGCCTGGGGGGTCGGCTTTCGGGACGGTGGGGCCTCTGCCCTGGGGAGACTGTTGTTTCACCATCGTGGGTGAGTTTGGTAGCTGTCCCTGACCTCCCCTCCTTCCTCATACGAACTCTTATTAGGTTGGAGGAGGGGCGTGCTTGCGGAATACCTCGAGGGGCCGAGCCACTTGACAGTGGTCCCTCCTCCCATGGTCTCCGCACAGTTTTAACCCCCTTCTCTTGGTTTTAAATGCACCTTAGACACGTAGGACCCTTGGTGGGGGATGCTGGGGCATCACTGCCAGCAAGCAGGAGATGTCCACCTAGTGGTCTACCCTCCAATTTTAACTGCACCGTAGACATTTAGGGCTTCTTGGTGAGAGGGTGATTGGACATCCCTGTAAGCAATCAGGAGATGTCCCCAGTGCCCTGCTCACCAATTTTTACACACACCCTTCAACCACAAGAAACACACCTCAACACACACACGCACAAATACATCACACAAGGAAGGTGGGACCACTGATCTGCTGTCCCCTACCCCATCCCCGGTGGATGGAACAGGGTCTTCAGCAACGATGGCCTTGTCTCTTGGGTGTCGGCCTCCTGGGCCCGGCGGCCCCCTCCCTACGCAGGGAGAGGGATCCCTTAGTCCTCTGGCAAGTCCATGAGCGGGGGATCATATTCCATCTGAGCCTGGAGGGTGTCTGTGTCCTTGTGGTGCGGGTTATGGTCCTTACCCTCGGGTGCCGGGCCCCTTCTAAGTCACAACATTAGGAGAGCCTGGTCAGGCTACATACTCCTTCGGGGACCCCCACTTCTCTTGGTCATCCTTCCTCTAGGTGGGGGTAGCTGACCGCCGTGCTCTCCTCTGGATCGCTGCAACTGCCTGGAGCTTCGGAGCGGGTCTCCCTTGGGGGGCACTGGCTCGTACCCGGGGCTGGGGTGGGGGGATGCTCAGAACTCCTGGGTGGTGGTGGGCGGCTTGTCTGGGGTGGTGGGGCTCTCGGGGTTGGGGCTCCGCACTGGGCCGCCTGGCGCGGTGGGAGGGTTGCTCTCCTGGCTGGGCTGGGCCTTGCGCTCTGCGCTTCCGTACCTCACTGCGCTCGGGTGTTGGGGGCCCATGTGGCTGTCCTGCGGGCCCTGGTCTGGGTGCTTGGCCGGGGTGCCTGGCAGGTGGATCTCCTCCGTTGACCCCACAGTATGGGTGCGGGGGGCGGGCCCTGGTTGGCGCTGCTGCCTCGGCGGGGGTCTTGGTGTGGGGATGTCTGGGAGCTCTCCCTCCTTTTTTTAAAAATTCCATCATCCACTTCAGCTTAACATAACATTTACCTGAGCACAGGCGTCGTCTCACCTTTGCACCTTCAAATAGTGTGTGTGTCATGCTTTACATGTGTTGGTTGGTATGCACAAGTGTGTGCGTGTGAACTGGATGTCAACAAGTTTGTGAACACTCTTGGAGCCGGCAGGTATATTTGTAACAGCTGAGTGTGTGGACAGGCCCTGCCCATTTTAGACCAACATTCACTATTGTAATAGGTATAAGCTCCAGCATTTTGTTGCCTGTAGATTTACAACTCTACCCACCCTTTCCATTAGTCATCGTCTAAAATCTATAATCCACCCCCCCTCTCTCTTTTGCCCCCCTTTCTTTTTCCATCCGGTCAAACAAAAAGAACACAAACAAAATTAATATTAATAAAGTTTCGTTTAAATTACAAAGGGGCTTATACCAACATACATTTTGTGTTCCTAATGATTTATAACCCCCGATTGTAAGAGTAAAATCTGTCTTGTGCAAGAGGCTCTCACCTCATATCTGTTTGCTCAGCTGTTGGACAGGACAAGTTTAAAAATAAAGAAATAAAGAAATAAAGAAACCTCAAGATACTTAAACTCTTCCACTTGGGTAAGGAGTACTCCACCCAGCAAGACAGGGCAAACCACCTTTTGCCAAAGGTCACAACATTTTGCAAAAGGTGGTTTGATGAGTCAAAAAAGAAGACCACATCCAGTTTGCATCACCCATCATTAAATGTGTTGCTTGGAGAGGGTGAGCAGCACCAAATTCTTACTGATGGCCCTCTCTTGGCCCCCCAACAGCTCTCGGTGTCGTGTGTGATCACACACATCCCTCACACCACCTCTTAAGTTTGCTACAGTTGAGAAGACTTTGTAGTCTCAGGGCCCCACCCACCATATGCCCCCTTTGTCACCTGTCCTCCCAGCCTTTGCTGGCCCACAGCTTAACTCTTTTTTACTCTCTATGTTATGTACTGTTTATGTTGATTTCTTTCTCTACCGCTCAAGTCATTGTTTTGCAAGTCGCAAATAAGTCTCAAGTTTTTGTTCTCAAGTCAGAGTCAAGTCCCAAGTCAAAAGAGATCAAGTTCAAAGTCGAGTCACATCAAGACCTAACATTGAATGTTTCAAGTCTTTTCAAGTCATTTAACGACAGAGTATTATCATTTAAAGACCACGTGTGCTTTTAGGAACTGGATTTATTTCTCAACAATTTATAAACACATTAAGTAAAAAGCCTCCGAGCTCATTAATCCACACTTCGAAAATCCAAAAGGATTTCTCTTTAACGACGGATAAGGGTCTGAGCGGTGGAAATGTCAAAGACATCTGTGGCCAGTCTGTGATTACACTGAGCTGGCTGCACACTCACTCTATGTTACGCTAGCAGAGAGGTTACTGTGGCAGTGATTTCACTCCAGCTAGTGGTTAGCTGATTAGCTAGCGTCAGCTTTCACAGAACCTGCTGGTCTTTGTAGCTTCAAGAGTCGAATGAAGTTGGTCTTTGTTGAGTTTCTGTCAGTAATCCTTTTATCCACATGTTCTGCAAACTGCATTTTAGGGACAATTTCATAACTTTTATACCGCAATGTAAAACGCCAGTAAACAGGAACTCGTGCTTTAACTCGAGCAATGTTTTTCTGCAATTTGATTGGTTACATTGTCGGATCAAATCAATATGGCCATAATTTTGATTGGATGTTGCGCCGCCATCACACACAGATGTAAACAGAGACAGAGAGACTGTCTCAATATAATTTTTAATCTTTGGATTTGGGGAAACAGAAAGTCTTTCCGAGTCAGAGGGCTAAAGTCAGAGTCAAGTCACGAGTTACTGCTGTGAAAGTCCAAGTCGAGAATAAAGTCGTCAAATTCATTACTCGAGTCTGACTCAAGTCTAAGTTGTGACTCAAGTCCACACCTGTGGAATATATCCTCTGCATGTCAGTTCCTCCAGGTTTTTAAGATTTGCCATCGAACCAATTTATGCAGATGTTACCAATACCTGCTTATTTTTATTGACACTCCATCAAAACTCCACAACTTTGCTCCAACTTTGGCCAAAAGCTCTCATTTTAATAAGATCCACTGGTTAATCTGTCCCTGCTAATCAATTTTAGAGACCTAAAAATGCACATCATCAGTCTAAACAAACAAGCGTGGCCCTTTATCGGTCTATGCTTTTAAGTCTCCATTTCCTCATAATGGTAATACTGGATTGGCTGGTAAAGTCTTTCTGATTATAACACAAATCACAGCAAAAGATGGTGCTCAACAGTTTGCAATCAGTCTTCATCTTTTATTTTCATTTGTCAAATGGATGACTGGAGACTTTCCCAGCCACTCCTGAGCAAAGGTGGGGATACGCCCTGGCCAGATCTCTAATCCATCAAAGGGTCACACAAAGAGACAACCACACATTCACAATCACACTTATAGGGACAATCCGAGAGGCGTGTTCAGACTGAACAAATGTTCCGCATTATTGGGGGAAACAAACTCTTGTTCACTTTAAGCGGATCAAATGTGTCAAGTCTGAATACACCCTAAGAAACTATGGAGGGAGAGGTCTGAGATTTTTGTCTTAGATGCATGTCCACTGGTTTGGAGGTTCAGAAGAGACTAGATGAAATAAACGCCATTAAATAAAAGTGTCAAAAATTATTTAAAATTGGCATAAAATAAATAAAATAGGAAATAAAATCAATAAATACTTGTTTAAATACCTAAGGCACTAACATTTTTAAATTGCCATTAAAAAGCACATTTAAATATTTAATGACATATTTCACTATTCCATGGTCCCAGTGTGGACTGGCAGTAAATATGTTTAATATGAAATGATCAAGTAAATGTGTCATTAATTATTTTAAATTGGAAATAAGTAATTAAAAGTGTAATTTAATGTGTCAATATTTCATTAAAATTCAGTTTTAAATTATTAAAAAAACATGTATTTATTTTATGATGTAATTAAACACAAACCACAAAACCGCGCAAGAGCAATAGAGTAAAAATGACCCGAGTTAGACTAGCCCTCTGAGTTTGATAGGACAGGTAATGTAATGAAATGCTGCAAACATTAAATAAATACATGTTTCTTAAATCACTTTAAATTTAATTTTAATGAAAAATTGAGACATTTAAAGATAATTTTAATTATTTATTTCCAATTCTATAGAATGAATGACACATTTATTTAACAATTTCATATTAAATTTATTTATTTCAATTTGTCCCTTCCAGCCCACACTGGTAAATAATTAATTAATTATTTTAAATAATTAAATAATTAATGACAGTTTTGGACACCTGTCTATAAGCTAGAATTCTGACCTTCAAAGACCTTTACAGTAAGTCTGCCTTTAAACAGTCCACCTCCACTCAAGAAGCACCTGTATGAGAGGTTTAGCTGCATTAAGACACCTGTCCAACTATTACAATCAGTAAGACTCCAACTGCTAACATGGCCAAGACCAAGGAGCTGTGGAAAGACACCAGAGACAACTTTCTTTGACCAGATTTGCTGCTTTCAGTTAAAGTCCCCCTCTGATAATCTTTATTTATTTATGATGTTTTTTTTCGCCAAAATCAAAAACTTTTTCAAGAACATAGTTTCTGTAGAGTGGCAGGAGTTCATTAGAAATTCACCTCCGAGTTGTATGTCCTCCATCGTGAGAAAAATGCAACATGAACATGGAAAAAACACAATTTTCACTGGAGTGGGTCTTTAAACAATGGACACAAAACCTCACAAATATCTGGTAGTAAAACACAAAGTTGTGTTTCAGTGTAGTAGCTTTAAAGTAAATTCTGTGGTCTTAGAAAATATGCAAGTTTGTCTCTTCTTGCTTTCAGACGAACATGCTTTATATGCACTTTGGTCTTGTAGCAATAAAATCATTTAGTGTTCATATGTGTATAATGGTGTCACGACTTGAGATTTTACCATCTTACCTTGGAGCTGTCGTCTTGGGAACGCTGATACCGTTTCCAGCGGCAACCATAGATCCCAGTGACAAAGGACAGAAAGACCTGCTTCTCGTAGACCTGTAAGGGTTGGTGTTTCACCATGCTCCCTCAGCCTTAGAGCACCACCAGTCCATCAACATCAGCCCACACTGGGCTGGAAACCCTGAAATAAAAGCAAGATGTTACATGAGTTCCCCCCAAACCAACTTAGTCTTTGTGCGTAAAGAAACAGGAGTTTATCATGATTTGGTATATCAGGCAGCTACGCGCTAATGTAGCTAATCGATTGATGATGTCAATGTAGGGGTAGGGAGATGCCGTGGGAGTAGGGGAAGAATTCTGATTCAGCCCAAGTCTTCATGTAGGTATAACACTATTTCAACCCTTGAGAACCCAAGAACTATTTTCTTTTGGGCTTTTAAAGTAAATTTGACTATGTTATTTTTTTGTTCATTTTGAGTAGCAGCAGGTAAAAGCATCCAAAAAATTAAAAACAATAAACAAATAAAGAAATGAAATTTATACATTTAAAAAACAAATAAATAAATGAAACAGCGACCAAACTTCACCGTGTGGGTTCTCCAGGCTTAAACAATCCCTCTAAACTTTTACAAAATGTGAAAGAAGGCAAGAAGAAGTCAGAGGAAAAGCTGCACCCACAGCTGCACAATCATGGCCTAGACCATATGAACTAAAAATATAAATTTTAGATTTTTGTCAAGCCGCGTTCACACCAAACATGGTTTGCGCGGCAGAGGTGGCCAGTTTCAATGTTAAGTCAATAGTATAGACGGGATCTGAGTTCCTGTGGCACCATTTGAGTGGCAGCAGCGATTTGAGCGGAGTGGTGCAATTTATCTGAAAAAATATCTGAAATAATATAAATATCTGGTCACTGCATCGTGTCAACCAATCAAGGACTGATTGGCCTGGCTACTGTCGGACGAAGGTGGGTGCACCCTAGACTAGGGGTGCCCAAATCCAGGCTTCCAGGGCCGGCCTCCTGCTGGTTTTTTCAGAAACCCTGCCTTATTTGCTGTTGATCACCTGGATCAGGTGTGTGTAGCCAATAAAGAGCTTCAATGGCAGGTTGGTTGGGAAACATGTAGGACACTGACCCTCAAGGCCTGGTTTTAGGCACCCCTGCTTTAGACTGTCTGTGGCACTAGAGCCAATGGATCTGAAGCGATCACGCTCGCTATGCTGGTGTTGTGCCAAACAGACAGCGAGGATGGAGAGCCAGCCTGCTCAGGCCTTCTGAACTTTATGATATTTTTCTTCTTTTCATCGAGACAATGATAAAAAAAGGTCCCCTGATTTTTATTTTTGCCCTCTCAGATTAATGTTCGACAGCAAACCTTCAAACTCGGACAGAGAGAGATGGAAACCCAGCGGAAGCGCCGTACAGGCGCAGCCCTGGTTGTGGGAGAGAAGCTCTCTGTACTCGAAGAATCTCTGAACGATCTGATGAACCCTAAGATCATTGATCACCAATACTTTGGAGAGCTCTTTACAATAAATTAACCTGATTTATCAACATCATCAATGTCTTCCATGTATTGTAAATGAGATGCACCATGTAGCATCCGGCTAAAAACAATAGCTGGTAGCTGCCACATGGCCAGGGTGGCAAGTTAAAGGAACATATTTTTGGACAGGCACTCGGCAGAGAATTCGCTGTACAGTGAAAGAGAGGCAGGCGACACAAATTTGCCGTGCAAACCGCATTTGGTGTAACTGCAGCTTAATAGATCTTTTAAATATTTTTTCTGGGCTGCACGGCGGCGCAGTGTTTAGCACTCTTGCCTCAAAGATAAAAGGCCCCTGGTTCAAGTCCTGGCGGAGTGACCTGAAACAGAAACACCAATGGGTGACCTTTCTGTGTGGAGTTTGCATGTTCTCCCCGTGCATGCGTGTGGGTTTTCTCTGGGGACTCCGGCTTCCTCCCACCGTCCAAAAACATGCTTCATAGGTTAATTGGTGGCTCTAAATTGTCAATAGGTATGGATGTGCATGGGTGTGTGACTGTTGTCCTTGCAGCAGACTGGCAAACGGTCCAGGGTGTACCCTGCCTTTGCCCATGACTGGCTGGGTTAGGCTCCGGAACCCCCGTGACCCCAAAAGGCATAAAATGGGTTTTAAAAAATGGATGAAAGAAATGTTTTTGCTCCCTTTCCTTTCTTTAACAGAAGTTACACATGACAGAACATATTTCACAAACACACCTATTTTACATCTTATTTGGGAGTTGACCTGAACACAAAGTACAAGTTTTAAAAATGCTCGTGAAACAATGTGCCCGGTGTTTTGAGAGCTGCCGCTGGCTTGAGCATCTCGTAGAAAGCAGTACTTCTGAAAGTCCAGCTGAAACAAAGCTGCCTCTCCTTTCGATGTTTTGCTGGCTTCTTTTTCGTCCTGAAGCGGCAGTTCACCTGAGAGTGTCCTTCCCTGAGCTTCCATGCCAGCTCCTGTAAGGAACCTGGGCACACATTGCTGTGGTAGAACTGTCCTTGGAGTTGGAATGCTGCTTAGATGACAGCTCTATAATCCACTAAATCTCAGCAACCCACTTCCACATAGCCTTAACCAGATGGGTTCCTTGTCTTTATGTCAGAAACGGTCTTCTCTTTTCACTCCTTCATCTAAATTCCATAGAAAGGGATTATTTATATGTCTCATCTGTAGTTTCTGTCTGAGAAAAAAACGGCTGTTTCTGTGCTTACAGGAAGTAGCAGAAACAAAGCTGAGATTAGCAGCTTTTGTCACCAGTGTGCAGTAAACAGGTAGTCAGCCACACAGCCTCTGCAAAGACACCTGTCAGCTGAGCAAGCAAACCTTCACTGCAGGGCATTCAGCTGCAGCATGCAGGCAGTGATGACAGAGAGGAGTTTTAACCAAGTCTTAATGCTGGAGTCCTCTCATCTCCAGACGTTTATCTGGTCAATTTAAGTTTGATTCATTTTGTTACAACATAAACAGATCCCTTGATGATGATCATGTTAAACTGGTCATCTGAACAAAATGCACATGGATGAGCTGACCTGTGATCCCTGAAAGATCCGAGCTGCTTCGTCTTACCTCCTTCACAGACTCTACCCTCTTTATATAGCGTCCTAATAGGATATGGGTGAAATGAAAAACACAGTGAAGAAACACGAGACTGATGATTCTGGATAATCTGAGGAAGAGCAAACTCACCGCGCCTCCTCTTCCTCTTCAGCTCGGAAACAGGAAGAATGTCAAAAAAAATCCCCGAAATCTCTGAGGACTCGTGCCACGGGTCCCTCGCGGATTCAAAGCCTCGAAGTGGTGCGCGCACTAAGACCTGTTGAGTGTGCGTGCACGCGCCTCCTGCTGCCTCCTGTCACACACACGACTCACTGTGGGCGGGGTCAGGGAAGAGAGCGCCAGTTGAACGTGCGCAGTTAGAGTGCGCAGATGCTCGTATGACTTCTGGGACTGAATTGAGACTTTAGAATGGAATGTGAGAACTGTTTGTCTTTTTGAATCAGCACCACTCAAAGTTTTACTTGGAGACAAAAGTTTGCTAAGGAGAATCAGCATCACACAATAGCATTATGTGCAACTCTATCTGTGGAAAGAAAATGCACATTTCAGACATTGTTTTAGATTGTTCAATTAACAGCAAAAAAAGAAACCAGATCATCAAATGTAATCTGTAGGAGTGGAAAAATGCTGACTGAAAACTCACTCACTTTCTCACTCTCTCTCACTTACTTTCTCTCTTACTCATTCACTATCTTACTCTCTCACTCACTATCTCACTCACTATCTCACCTATTCACTCACTTACTCACTCACTCTCTCTCTCTCTCACTCATTCACTATCTCACTCTCTTGATCACTCATTATCTCACTCTCTCACCCACTCACTCACTCACTCACCCTCTCACTCTCTCGATCACTCACTTTCTCACTCTCTCACCCATTCACTCACATGCCCTTTTAACTCACTCTCTCCATCATTCACTCTCTCTTTCACTCACTAGCTTACTCTTTCACTCACTTTTTCACTTACTTTCTCACTCACTATCTCACTCACTCACCCATTCACTCACTCACTCACTCACTGGCTCTCTCACTCTGCTTTTATTCTGAAATCAGGCTAAGCAGCTAACAGAAGGTTACGTCAAGGGATGCGTTACTGAAACCGCATGTCATCAATTTTTACCGGACTGATAAACTTTAGCCTTAACGGTACTGCTTATCAGTTCCAGAGTAGCGACATGAGAACCGCGCAGACACGGTTGTACTACTTTGTAGTGTGGCTAAACAGACAGCCCGTCTCTCCCGTTTTCCTTACTGTTTTTCTACTACATTGTGTTTGTGTGTGTATCTGGGTGTGCATGTGGGTGAGTGTGTAAAGCAACCACAAGCGGTCACAATCCAGTGCCCTCTTGTGCCGGTCCCAAGTCTGGGTAAATGCAGAGGGATTTTGTGAGAGTTATATTAAATATAACGATGAATGGATGGATGAATGGATGGATGGATGGATGGATGGACGGACGGACAGACGGATGTGTAGCACCTCTAATGCTGATTTGGACCAGAATTACTCTAGATTCTGAGAAGCAGTTGAATAGACCAAAACAAAGGAAAAATTAATCACAGACCACAATACTGATTTTAAACTGTTTAGCTTATTTAGAAATGAAAAAAAATCTCCAATTGCTTACCTTAATAGAAAATATTAAAACAGAAATCCCAAATAAACTGAAGTTTTCAGTGACAGCGGAGGAGAAAGCATCCAATATGGTGCATCGATCTATTGTTCTGAAGTTTTCTTAACCTGCTTTATCCCTTTCTGGGCAGCGGGGTTTCCACATCCCGTCCCGGTTACTGTTGGGCGAAGGCGAGTTCACTCTAGAGAATCTGTCACGGGACCTATGGAGCTGTAGTGAACACGCTCACTATGCCGGATCCTGGGAGAGGAGTTCGCAGCCAGACAGAGGGCCGCTGTATGGGAAAGCAGTCTGCTCTGACCTCCTGAACTTTATGATGTTTTTCTTATTTTTACTAATAATACAAAAAGATCCCCTCATTTTATTCTTTTTTTATTTTTGCCCTCTTGTGTTAATGAGCGACAGTAAGCATTTGAACTCATTAGAACTTTCCAGGAATTTTGCTGACTCAGTCAGAACATCTCATGTGGGTTGCAAACAGGGCGTGAGATGCTGTGAGTATCGCGAGAGTCGACGAGACGTGTGTGGTGAGTCAATTTGGCGGCGCGAAAAGTGGTTGAACAAATATTTCCGTCTGCTTTTCTTTTTCCGCCATATAAGTCATAATTATAACAATATCCACTAAACCTCTAAAAAGATTAGAAAGTTCTTGACAGCCTGGAGGACCTGGAGAGCTTCATAGACGAGTGTTTCAACACCTTCGTCATGGGGAAGACAAACACCACCACTCCTTCCTCCAAACGCGGCCGTCCTGAAGACTCTCCCGGGTCCGCCTCTTCTCCAGGCAGCGGCATCAGCGACATCCTGGAGTCAATTGATAAGAAGCTCTCCAGCCTTGATTGCCGCCTGAACTTGCTGGAGATCCTCCACAAAGAGTTCCAAGGCCTGCGAGAGTCCCTGGAGTTCAGCCAGCAGCAGGTGCAGGAGCTCGCAGCGGAGAACCAGGCCCTCAGAGAGACCGTCCAGACTCTGAGCAGCGACACCGCTCGTCTCTCTGAGGAGAACCGCTCCATCAAGGAGAACCTCCTGGATCTTCAGGCGAGGAGCATGAGGGACAACCTGGTCGTCTCTGGGATTCCAGAGGAGGCGGGAGAAGACCCGGAGGCCACAGTGAAGTCCTTCATGGAGGTCCAGCTGAAGCTCCCCAAGGAGGAGGTCCAGAAGATCTCCTTCCACAGAGTGCACCGACTCGGAGGAAGGAGGTCTGACAACCAGCGTCCGAGACCCATAGTGGCTAAATTCGAGCACTTCAAACAGAAGGAGCTGGTGAGGAGCCGCGGCCGGGAGCTGAAGGGAACACACTTCAGCGTCAACGACCAGTTCCCGGCAGAGATCCTCCGGCGCAGGAAGATCCTCTTCCCGCTGAGGAGGAAGCACCTCACCGCCGGGTCTCGAGCTGTTGTTTCGGTAGACAGACTCTACGTGGATGGAGGGCTCTTTCAGGACCCCGAGATCACCCCGTGGCTGCGCTGAAGACCCGCAGATGCTGCGATCAGAACCTCCATAATGCGCTGATGAAACCTGACTAAAAAGATTTAAACTAAAGGAAAATCTGCTCATCAATCATCCACACCTCCATCTCGTTAAATCGGTTTAGTTCTCTCCCCTCTCATGTTTACGTTGTTTTGTTGTGTTTGTTTTTTCTTGTTTTTCTTTTCTTTTTTCCTCTTTTTATCCCCCCCTCCTCATATTTAAATCAACTAAAGGCAACACATTCCCGGTAAGTAAACATTTACTCATGCACGAGACATGCGCGCGCACGTACACGCGATCCCGCACGCACTCGCCGACATACCGCAAACACCTCACATAGGCTCATATAGGACACATACAAGTAACTCACACAGCCAGAAAACGTTCACGCGCACAAGCACACAGCTCTCCTCTGCGGACGGGTCAGCGGGCACGCGCACAGGACTCACAGACGCACGTGCATTACTTAGCATAACTCTCTTTCAGTCAGTGTAGTCATGTCCAGTCTGAACATCTTTAGCTGGAATGTGCGTGGACTTGGCTCTGGGCCAAAGAGGCTGAAAGTTTTCAACCATCTGAATGATCTAAAAGCAGATCTAGTTTTACTGCAGCAGACCCACTTATCTAGATCAGCTGATCATCTCCTGTGCTGCTCACAATTCCCATTCATCTACTCAAGCAGTTACAACTCCAAACAAAGAGGAGTTGCTATTTTAATTAATAAAAATAGGACTTTTACTCTTAAGAACACAATTGTTGATCCGGAAGGCAGATTTGTAATTATTAACATATCAGTTCAGAATAAAGACTTCTGTATAGCCAGTATCTATGGTCCCAATGCTGATGAATCCTCCTTCTTTCACAGATTCTTCACCTCACTCTCGGTTCACTCTGACTCCACAATAATTATAGGAGGAGACCTCAACTTGGTCCTTGATCCTGAACTTGACAGACTCAGCACAGCAGGGCACCAGCGCACATGGCGGTCTGCAAGTATTTTGAAACAATACATGGATGAGTTGGGTCTCTGCGACGCTTGGCACTCATATCATCCCAACGCTAAAGGGTTTACTTTCTTTTCTCCAGTTCACCACTCACAGTCTCGCTTAGACTACTTATTAGTCAGTAATTCTCTTTTAAAAGATATCAAGGATTCCAACATTCATCCAATTATCATTAGTGATCATGCACCAGTTTCTGTAAATATTTCTAGAGATATACCCACACCTTCAGGCTTAACCTGGAGGTTTAACACTTCTCTGTTAAAAGATCAAAAGTTAATTCAGTTCTTTAAAAAAGAGCGGGCAACCTTCTTAGAATTTAATGATACTCCTGATATTTCACCATGTGTTCTTTGGGAAACGAATGATGAGAGGAAAAATGATTTCTTATTCAACAAACAAAAAACACAAAGAGAAAGCAGATTTATTAGAAATAGAAAATAAAATCAAAGATCTAGAGGCTGCTTATGCTGCTTCTGCACAAGAACACATTCTGGGAGAACTGAAAAATTTAAAGCTTCAGTTAAATGACATCATCAATAAGCAAACACAATTCCAAATACAAAAACTTCGACTCGAAAATTTGGATAACTCAAATAAATCGGGTAAATTCTTAGCTAATCAGCTTAAAATTAATAAAGAAAAATCAACAATTACATCTATTATGGACCACACAGGAAATGTCACTCACGACCCGGTTCAAATCAATAAAACGTTTAAAGATTTTTATAAAAACTTGTACACATCACAGGTCAATCCATTAGAGCAAAGTATGAACTCATTTCTTAATAATGTAACTCTACCCAGATTAAATGAGGATCAAAGCTCAAACTTAGACTCTCCACTTTCATTGGCTGAACTTTATGAAGATCTGTTACTGATGCCCAGCAACAAAGCCCCAGGGCCTGATGGCTTTCCTGCTGAGTTTTATAAGGAATTCTGGGAACAGCTGGCACAGACTTTTTATAAAATGGTTACTTTTATCAAGGAAAGTCAATCACTGCCACCTCACATGAATTCAGCTAACATAATCCTCCTTCTCATACCAGAAAAAGATCCCACAATTCCTTCTAGCTATTGCCCCATTTCTCTCATCAATGCAGACGTAAAAATTATTTGCAAAGCACTCGTGCAGAGAATAGAAAAAAACACTCCTCATTCATCATGATCAAACTAGATTCATTAAAGGTAGACACTCAAGTGATAATGTCCGCAGACTTGTTAACATAATAGATTTTGCCACTATTAAAAACCAGGAAACAACCATACTCTCGTTGGATGCTGAAAAAGCATTTGACAGAGTAAATTGGAAGTTCCTCATTGCTGCCTTCCATAAGTTTGGGTTTGGGGAATCCTTCATTGATTGGATTAAAATATTATATCATAACCCAAATGCATCAGTCAGAACCAACAAACAGACTTCTGACAGATTTTTTCTTGGTAGAGGGACCAGACAGGGTTGTCCACTCTCCCCCTCTCTTTTTGCTATATTTATTGAACCTTTGGCTGCAACAATAAGACAACGTGAGAGCATTAAAGGAATTACAACAAAATTCAGTAATCATAAAATTAGTCTTTATGCTGATGACATATTACTTTTTCTGAACAATTCACATTCAATTAGTGAAACAACAGCAATTATCAATGAATTTTCCTCTATCTCAGATTACTCAATTAACTGGAACAAATCAGTTTTATTGTCACTGAACAGTAATGCCGAGCAAACGACCTCAATCCCAGTCAAATCAGGCAATATCAAATATCTAGGTATTTATTTCTCCCTGAAACTATCAGAACTGGTGCAACTAAACTACACCCCATTACTGAAAAGTATACAGGACGATCTAACCCGCTGGGTCAACCTGCCTCTGTCCCTCATGGGTAAGATAGCCACAGTAAAAATGAACATTTTACCCAAAGTTAATTATCTGTTCTCAATGATCCCCACACAACCACCACTAAAATGGTTCAAAACATTAGATTCAGCCATATCCAGCTTCTTATGGAACAATAAACCTGCAAGAATTAGTCTCAATACTTTAAAATCTAGAAAAAGCTGTGGAGGCTTAGAATGACCTAACTTCCATAACTACTTTCTTGCCAACAGACTGCAGTACATCTTAAGATGGATAAAAAACAACCCAGAAACCAACCCATGGATGGATCTGGAACAGGCATTTTGTGGAAAGATTAACTTGTCAGATCTACCTTTTATAAGCCCAACAATAAAAAAACATGACTGCTACCAAAGTAGTAATATAAGTACTACTTTAACAGCCTGGTGGGATTTTCTTAAAATGTCAAACTCTTCACTACTACCATGCAAAATGACACCCATCTGGAACAATCCAGACATCCTGATGAATAGAAAAATGTTGCACTTCCCTGCTTGGCAAGCAGGGGGCATAAGACTACTTGAGCACTTAATTACAGACGGAAGATTCATAACACACCAAGAACTACAAGAAAAACATGGAATAAATAAATTCTTGGAATATCAGCAACTTAAATCTGTAATTACTAAAACATTTAAATCCAGTGACAATGACTTAAAATTACCAGAACTAGTTACCTCTATGATTAATTTTTCATTGAATAAAGCTCTCTCAAAAATATACAAACTCTTATGCAACTTAGATAACGAAGTCTCAATCCCAACAACTAAATGGGATGCAGACTTAGGCAGAAGTACAGACACAAGCTTCTTTAAATTAACAAAAAGTCCAAACCTACAACTAATACAATTTAAAACTCTTCACAGAATTTACTATACTGGACAGAGGATGTTCAAGATGGGTCTCAAAAACTCAGAAATTTGTGAGCATTGTGATAGTAATTTACCCGACAATTACATGCATGCTCTGTGGTTCAGTACACCTGTCCAGGCTCTCTGGCAACAGGTATGTGTTGATTTATCAGTCTGGCTTAAGGTTTCAATCACAGCCTCACCTTCACTTTGTGTGCTGGGTGACATGAGTGCCATCGACACAGAGGGAAGTTTAGCATCTATAATCTTCATAACTCTTTGTATTGAAAACAAGACAATCTTATTAAACTGGAAAAACAAGAAAAATATTAGTGTAAGTCATTACAGGAATCTGCTATTGGATCATATCAGCTTGGAAAAAATGTCAACTAAGAGCTCAAATAACTTGAAAGGAATTCGAGCTCTCTGGTCCCCCATAGCTAACTCCATAACTTAGGGGGCGGGATTCCCGGGTGTCGCCGCACCTTGACTGTCTGCTGGGGTCGGGGCCTACCTGTGCCTGGTGGGAGGGGGGTTCTGTCGGTCGGGGGGGTCTGGTCCGGCGCCTGGGCGGGGCGGGCGCTGCACGGTCTCCCGGGGCGTGGGGGGGTGTGCATGGTGCATTGGGTGGGGGTCTGGCTTGGCTGGGGGGGCTTGTCTTTTTTGCGTGTGCTGGGGGGGCTTGCGCGGGGCCCTGGCCCTGGTGGGTCTGCCTGCGCTGGATGGGCGGCCCGGCTGCACCTGGTTGCTGGGGTCTCCTTCTCCGGCCCTGGGGCGGGGTGGGGCAACCCTCTTGGGGCCTGTGTTTGCTCCAGGAAAAGCTTACCATGGCGGGGTCTGGGGGGAGCCGGCCAGGGGAGGGGACATCTGTGGGTCTACTACCAGTACGGGACCCTAGGGGCTTCTTCGGGCCTACTGCTACCTGACCAGGTGGCTACAGGGGCGGTGCTTGGGGGGGGGTGCTCTGCCCTGGGGAGACTTGGGCCCAATGCTGGGGGGGGGGGGGCGGGGGGACGGTTGTTTCATCATCGGGGGTCAGTTTGGTAGCTGTCCCCGACCTTCCCTCCTTCCTCATACGACCACTTTTTAGGTTGGAGGGGAGGGCGTGCCTGCGGAATACGTCGAGGGGCCGGGCCACTTGGCAGTGGTCCAGTCTCCCATGGTCTACACACAGTTTCGCCCCCTTCTTTTGGTTTTAAACGCACCTTAGACACGTAGGATCCTTGGTGGGGGGGTGCTAGGACACCACTGCCAGCAAGCAGGAGATTTCCTCTCAGTGCTTTACCCTCCAATTTCAACTGCACTGTAGACATTTAGGGCTCCTTGGTGAGAGGGCGATTGGACATCCCTGTAAGCAATCAGGAGATGTCCTCAGTGCCCTGCTCGCCAATTTTAACTGCACCCTATTACACACACCCTTTAAACCTCAAGAAACACACCTCAACGCACACACAAATACATTACACAAGGAAGGTGGGACTAATGATCTTCTGTCCCCTACCCCATCCCTGGTGAAGGGAACAGGGTCTTCAGCGGCGGCGGCCTTGTCTCTTAGGTGTCGGTCTCCTGGGCCCGGCGGCCCCCTCCCCGCGCAGGGAGAGGGATCCCTTAGTCCTCTGGTAAGTCCATGAGCGGAGGATCATATTCCATCTGAGCCTGGGGGGTGTCTGTGTCCTTGTGGTGCAGGTTCTGGTCCTTACCCTCGGGACCTCTTCTGGGTCACAATATTAGGAGAGCCTGGTCAGGCAATGTACACCTTCGGGGACCCCCACTTCTCTTGGTCATCCCTTCTCTAGATGGGGGTAGCTGACCCCCATCGTGCTCTCTTCTCGATCTCCGCAGCTGCCTGGGGCTTTGAGCGGGTCTTACCCGGGGCTGGGGTGGGGGGGTGCTCGGGGCTCCTGGGTGGTGGTGGGCGGCTTGTCTGGGGTGGGGGGGGGGCTCTCGGGGGTGGGGCCCCGCGCTGGGCCACCTGGTGCGGTGGGAGGGCTTCTCTCCTGGCTGGGCTGGGCCTTGCACTCTGCACTTTCGTATCTCACTGCGCTCAGGTGTTGGGGGCCCGTGTGGCTCTCCTGTGGGCCCTGGTCTGGGTGCTTGGCTGGGCTGCCGGGCGGGTGGATGTCCTCCGTTGACCCCACCGTATGGGTGCGGGTCTGGGCCCTGGTTGGCGCTGCCGCCTCTGCGGGGGTCTTGGTGTGGGGATGGCTGGAGGTTCTCCCTCCTTTTTTGTGCATTCCATCATCCACTTCATCTTAACATAACATTCACCTGAGCACAGGCGTCGGCTCACCTTTGCACCCTCAAATAGTGTGCGTGATAGAATGTAATGCTTTACATGTGTTGGTTGGTATGCACAAGTGTGCGTGCGAACCGGATGTGGACAAGTTTGTGAACACTCATGGAGCCGGCAGGTATGTAACAGCTGAGTGTGTGGACAGGCCCTGCCCATTGTAGACCAACACCCACTATTGCAATGGGTATACGATCCAGCATTTTGTTGCCAGTAGATTAACAACTCTACCTTCCCTTCCCAGTAGTCCTTCTCTGACTTCTATAATCCATTATCTATCATCTTGTTTTAACTCATCTTGTTTTAACTCATAGTATAGAGATCAGCTGAGTGTGCTCCCTCATAACCCCATACTCTCAGATCACTTTCTAATCACCTTTCAGTTTGTTCTAGAGAATTCCACCACTCCAATAAATAAAGAACAGCTCAGAAGAACATTGACTGACCGTTCTGTATCTGAATTTATACTTACAGTCCAACCAATATTTAGTAACATGCTGAGCAAACACTCTGAGAGCAGCTCCCACAGTTTCAGTCCCAGAGAAAATATTCAGTTTGTTAATGACTCCATGAAGGCCTTCAGGAGAACATTTGATGTTGTTACTCCTTTGAAACCAAAACTGTTTAGACAAAAGAGTATCACTGTGGTTTAACACTGAAACACGTTCCTGTTGTGGTTCCTAGAATCTCTAAAAGCACAGTTGGAGGTAGAGCCTTTAGCCACCAAGCTACTGTTTTATTGAAAAAACTCCCAGCTCATGTAAGAGAGGCTGACACAGTTTCTACATTCAAAGTTAGACTTAAAACATTCCTCTTTGGACAGGCTTATTGGCAGGCTAGCTAGTAATCAGAGATTATTTAACTTACTGTTCCTCTGCCTCACCTGCTGTGATGGGGTTTGCCGCGCTGGCTCTGCTCACTCCTGCTCAGTACTACCCCCCCCTTTTTTTTTTTTATTTTCCACCCTTCCCTCACATACTTCATACATGTTAAGGGACTCTTTGTCCCATGGCACTCACTCTAAATTCAAGGGACCACCAAATCCCAACTGCACAACATTACATAACACCTTTATTTCAAGGGATCACTGGATCCCACTACACTCACTCAGACTCCAAGGGACCCCCGAGTCCCATCTGCATTACACAACATACACAAGTCCACAATCCCCTGTCCTTCATCTCTCTCTTTCCTTTTCTACTAACCTCCTACCTATCTCACAATAAACCCTAGCCTAACCCGGGTCTGCATCCTTCTCCCACCCCCCCTCTCCACCTGCATTCTTCATGACATCATTGCCATCTGCCAATGCTTTATTTTATTTTTTTTATCGTGCCTCTGTTTGGTGCAGTGCAATTCACATGTTGTCCCTCTTTCCCACCCCCCTACTGGGGAGTGGGAGAGATATCTG
Organism: Oryzias woworae; assembly: GCA_016861445.1. Lineage (NCBI taxonomy): Eukaryota > Metazoa > Chordata > Actinopteri > Beloniformes > Adrianichthyidae > Oryzias > Oryzias woworae. The sequence goes on from BOLG01001664.1 coordinate 4,456,651, forward strand.
ATTCCAGGTGGATCGTCTGTGCTCCTGTCCTTGTCTGTGACCTCGCCTTTGGCCCCTCCCGCTCCTGTCCTTGTCTGTGACCTCGCCTTTGGCCCCTCCCGCTCCTGTCTTTGGCCGTGACCTCGCTTTTGACTCTTCCTGCTCGTGTCTTTGGCCGTGACCTCGCCTTGGCTCTTCCAGCAACCCCAGCAGTTTCCACAACTCCTACTGGATGAAGCCCATCTGCTACACTATTCAAACATGTTGTTGTTTATTTAAATATTTAGCTGTTATCTTAACTTGTCGCTGTTCATCTAGACGTGTTTGTTGTTTAGACATATACTTGTTATTCAACCATGTAGTTACAGAATGAATTAAGCTCACTTTTCTTTAATAGTTCTAGTACATCACCTGTCCGTCTGGGGTTGAGGATCTCTCCTTCATGTGGGCAACCCTGAGGTTTCTTAGTACCCCCCCCCCAAAAAAAAAAAAAATAGGGTTTTTTATGAGTTTTTCCTCACCAAGAAGGAGGGTGTAAGGACAGAGATGTTTGTTCAGCTTAGTCTGTTTTATATCCAGCTATTGTTTACTTTTACATGTTTAATAATTATTTTTGCTTCTTGCAATATATTCATAATCAGTCCAATGAGACGGCTATGGCTGTAATATTGGGCTATAGAAATAAAATTGAATTGAATTTTAGTACACAGAAGCCAGCATTTCACCACAGCTGGTTTGAAAAGCACAACTGGCTCCAATATTCAGTAACCAGAATACAGCGTTCTGCTTCCTGTGTAGTGTTTGTGGAAAGCATCAAAAATGATAGTTTAGTCAGTAGTGGTTGTAAGAATCGGAAGAAAGCTTTAGTCAGGAGGAGGTTGCATGGAAAAGCTACCAGGGAACTAGCAAACAGAGAAACATGGCACAAAAAACAGCGAATGCGCTACGTTTGCTTTGTTCATTTTGTGTGCATCTCCTGGGGGCTACACCCCCCCGTTCTTAAAGCCTAGTGATGCCCCTGGCCTTTGACCCACGCTCCAGACCTGTTGGTGGCGGTAATGCACTATTCTGTTGTTTGCCAACTGACATAAAACTACATATGGAGCAACAACTTTTTTTACAGGCTTGTTATGGATTTTTTGTTTTTGACGACGACTGCTTTGTTTTCTGTTTTTTTTTTTTTTTATTCACCCCAGACAGTCTATTAGTCCTGTTTATTCAAGATATTTTGAATAAAGGCTTCATCTCATCCTCAGAGCTGTCATTTATCTTTTAAAACAGAGAAGGTTGTACTTTTAGAACGATTACAAAATACATGAACTCTTTATCTCGTGGCATCTGGTGGCTTTGCAGCTTCAGTCCTGCTGAATATATTGTTCAGATATTTCAAACATTGGTATTTGCAAAAGTTTGATTGTGTCTGACAGTAACTGTCAACTCCAAACATTGAAGCATTTTGGATTTAGCATCAAAGCACTGTCATTCTTTTTAATGCTTTTTTAAATGTTTTTGTTCTATGTGCATATACTCAGGACAATTCAGCCGGAATTTGCTCATTGATCACTTTTCTGAAAAAGCTTGAGGTCTAAGTGTGTGTGCACGTGTGCAGATGAGGTGCACTTACTATCCAGACGTACTAAGCTGACTGAACCTGCTTGTTAGAACAAATGCAACCAGATTTTCTCTGAGTGACTTCAGCTTTACCAAACTCCACCAAAAAGTGCGGACAGACACAGAATGACTGCAATAGCTCCACCCCCCATCAAAGCTGCAGGGAACACTTTGGGGAACATCCATTTTATTACTCACTTCTGGACCTTTGTGTTAGTTTGTCTTTATTCCAGCGCCACCATGGTGAACACTCGTGAAAATAAAACGTGACATTGTTTTTGTTAAAATGTAGAATCAGAAAGAAGACAGTCAGTCATAACCAACAGAACCAGGCCAGGGCAGACCAAAACAAACAAATCAACAAACAGAAAACACCTTCTGACACACTTTTCCGATATTTCCCACAGACATTAGTTTGGTTTCGGGAGGGGGGGGTTCTGCTGGATTGTCTTACATTTTTTTCCCTGTGGAGGAGCATCGCTGCCATGCAGCAACATCAGACCTACTGAGGAGGGTGAGAGCCCGAAGACTCATCCTAGTGCACTGAGATTGTGGGGGGGGGAGGTCTGGCACACTGGAGCCAGGCAGGCATGATGCGCAACCCCCCCTCCTTAGCTATTAAGATTTACCACCTGAATACAGCAGCAGGAGCGTGCCCTCCCTGTAAGCATACTCACAAACATATAATTCTTCATGGTTACAGTATAGTCTTCATAAACGTTTCATAGCTTTTTTCATATTGCACCATCAAGAATGGGACACAAAGATCAACAGAGACTCATTTTCCTAATTAAAATCAGATATGTGCAAACATGACTAAGACTTTATTAACCAAACCAATTTTTCCCTGTAATACCCACAAATAAAAGTGATTTCTCTCTCATATATATATTTATCGTAGTAAGAATAATAAATCTTCACATTGGATCGTTTCAGAGACAGAATGCTGGACCGGGCCAACCAGCCGCCTTCAGAACCACTGTTGTCTTTCCTTGTTCAGTCCCCATGCATCCATAGGAAATAGATTTTTGTATTTTTCCAAAAAAAGGTAACAATTTAAGAGCAGCTGGAAAGTTTTGGACCGGAGTTGATCTGCTGAGCTGTCCTTCCGAGCTCCAGAAGAATCTTCCCAATGAAAAATGACTCCAAAGCGTCATCGTCCTCTGCAGGAACCACAAATAAAAAACATGTCCGGCTTCTTATGAAAATATTGTCGTAACGGTAGATCATTCGGTGCTCAATAATGAATTATTAATTGCTGACAGCTAACAATTATTAACGGCTGATCAACTAGAAAGAATGAGGAATAAATAACGCTCCCTTGTTAGTTTGGCAAAGCTCCGATGAGGAAGTTTCTTCTGAGGAAAGAAGCAAAATAGACAAAAAAAACTGTCAAAGGAATCTAAAATAAATAAAAGCAGATTAGTAAAAGGAGCCCGTCCCTGGAGGGGGGCACATATGTACACAACTGCGTGGTGAAAGTCAGTTTACTGCACTTGAGTGTTAAGTCCAGTGTCAGGGTGAGCGCGCCCCCCCGCGCTCCTGCTGTTATACCAGCGTGTAGGACTTGGCATAGGGGTTGCTGCTCTGCTTTAGGTGTCCTCTGGAGTCCAGCAGGGACTCCTGGGAGGTGCTGAGCTTGGCAGCCTGGGCCAGCTCTGAGCCCTCCCTGTGGGGGAGTGTCGCTGCTGAGCCCGGCTGCCACTGGGCCACTGAGTCCCTGCTGGCCTGGGGGGCCTCTGTGGGCGTTGGAGGGGCCATGCGAGAGGGTCGCTTCAGAGAGCGGCTTTTCTGAGGCTCCAGACAGGTCTGACCCATGGCTGCTCTCTCCCCTCCTGCTGCCCCCCTGGATGACCCCGAGCAGGACATGCCTCTGTTCAACAGGAAGTCCATGCGTAGATATGGAGGAAGGTGGACGAGCTCGCCCCCTGCAGGATGACAAACACAGCACTGTCACTGAAGCAGAAAAGGTGACGACTTCAGAGGACTCCCTGAAAGATAAAGGAAGCGGTGGAGCCCAGCAGAGCATGAAACCTGTTTGACTACAGGATTACAGAACTACAACACGAACCGTAAACTCATTTATTACAAAATTATCACCATTCAGAATCCTGCTGTTCTAGTTTGAACAGACTGTTCCATTCAAAATGCGTGAATGAAGCAAAGTATCTCTGTGGGGATGTTTTTCATGAGGGATTACCATCATAATACACTTAAAGATCAAAAAAGTTGATTTTGTACGATATAGGAGCTTTAAATAAACAAAAGAAAATCAAATTCAGGTGATTATAAATACTTTTGATAATGATGTGGTATTTCTGTATGTCTGCTCTTTTATTTAGCTTGAATACATGTTCATTTTTAACCATTTCCATTTTTTGTTTAGAAAACATTCTTAGGCCGAATCCAAACCCCCCCCCACCCTCAATTGAGGGGGCATTTGAAGCTGTAGTGGTGTCCCAACTTGGTTGTTTAAGGGGACGGGGGGTATAGACTGAAGGCTGACAATCCCTCTGTCAGTTGGGTGATCCAGGTCGCATTGTGCCGTGAACGTGGGTGTGCTCTGATACACAGAAATGGTTAAATGTAGCGGTAGGGTGATGCTGTAGAGGAGGGATTTGGATTGGGCCTTACTTCTGTTTCTGTAATGAACTCCTCCATTCTCTCTTCATGCAGGAACCGCAGAGGATGATTAACGGTATTAAGCCAAAGCAGAAGTTCTAGAGTGCTTCTCTGCTTTTCAGGCCTGATAGTGAGGACAACTGTCATCACTGCTTCATAACAGATGGTCAGGATGTGCGTTTGTCACAGAATCAACATGTTAGTCACAGGACTTTGACCAGAGCAGAGGAGAATCTGATCTCACTTGTTATCAGTGTTACACTGAAGGCACAAACGCTGCAACAGAATGAAGGAAAACAGGAAAAACTGAAGGGAAATAGAGATGTTTGAGTCAGGTTTCAATCAAACTGGATCATATGAGAGATCTTTGAAAGATTTAGTGGTTATTTTAGATCCACAGTAACTGTTAAGAGGGTAAAATGAGTGTTCATGAGCAGTTAAAGTGAAGCTCAGTGGGCTGCAGGACAGCCTGGCCTCACCCGGTCTGTGGGCCTTGGGCACAGCCATGTTCATGACCCGGCTGACATCCTGAGGCTTGGGCGGAGAGGCCGTGAAGCGGCAGATGCCAGACTCGGATGGAGTGCTGGAGGTCAGGCTGTCGGTGTAGTCGTTGGTGCCGGCCGTCATCTGCTCCGATGATGTGTCAGAGATGAAGCACTCTGTGATGGTGAACTTGGCATGGCGAAGCTGCTCCTCCATCTTGGCGTGCTCGTAGGCTCTGGCCAGCTCCTCGTAGGTGGAGGAGGCGCTCTCTGTTGACACCATGCTGCTGCGTGCTCGGTCTGGACGGACGTGAGTGAAGGGTTAGTGACAGGAGTGAGTCAGAGTTAGGACGTTTGGGACGAGCTGCACCTGTGTCCTGAGATGGGCTCACGCTGTAGCTGTCACTCTCCTTGTCCACTGAACCTGCCACTCTGGGGGTGGGCAGCCTCCAGTCAGTGCTGAGGGTGTGCGAGGAGACAGGGGGATGAGGACGGTTCAGGGTCCACTGGCTAGCGTAGCGGTTGCGGGCTGCAGGGCCGGCCTTCGCTGTGCGACGGGCAGTGGGGTCTAAAAATGAAACGATTTGAAACAAGCTGGAGTGAAAGGCAAGGAAAGGAAGGAATTTTCTTTTTCCAGGCTTTTCAGTAGGATGGTTATTATTTCCTTAAGACTCAATCAGCCTGATCATCAATTTTATTTTTCAGATTTCATCTGAAAATCATTTTGATTGTGAAAAATAGCTTTTATGGATCTACTTTCTGTGCATGCACACATGGGGTCAAAGGTGAGGGCATGGAGAATGAGGAGAAGCCTGCTGGGACATGAAGTTATTTGAAATAAAAAAAGGGTCCGTACTGGACTTACTGGTTCCTGGTCTGGCATCAGACACATCAACCAGAGGGCCGGTGGCCTGGGACAGCGACTGGTAGTGGACGGTGTGAGTGACTGTGGACGACTTCTGCTTCTGCGTCTCCCCAAAGTCGTTGTCTGTCAGTAAGACGGTGGAGCGGTCATCTGTGGGACACAAAGAGCAGCTCAGCTCTGCATCACCTTTAGTTCTCACAGACATGGCGCTCGGCTCATTCCTTCAGCTCACCAACAGTCTCCATGGTGTCCCGCTCCTCGATGAGCAGCTGCGCTCTGGGAATGTCGATG